>JAJOZX010000045.1:60000-72500 GCA_023014485.1 Bathynomus jamesi | reverse complement strand
AACCCAAGCACCATAGAAGATATCGGCATAACAGTCTGGCGAGTCTGTAGCCAAGAGTTTAACAGAGTGGCGACCGAAAGAATTAGAATGTTATAGAAGAAATATCCGTTGCAGCCTCCTAACTAGAACCCCCGTCGATCCTAACCGACTCAGGGCCATAAAAGGGGGTTAACATATGTATATATATATATATATATGTGAGTGTATATATATATATATGTATGTATGTGTGTATATATATATATATGTATGTATGTGTGTATATATATATATGTATGTATGTGTGTATATATATATATGTATATATATATATATATGTATATATGTATATATATATGTATATATATATATGTGTATATATATATATATATATATATGTGTATATATATATATATATATATATATATGTATATATATATATATGTGTATATATATATATATATATATGTGTAATATATATATATATGTATATATATATATATATATGTGTATATATGTATATATATGTGTATGTATATATATATATATATATATATATATATATATATATATATATATATGTGTGTATATATATATATGTGTGTATATATATATGTGTATATATATATATATGTGTGTATATATATATATGTGTATATATATATATGTGTATATATATATATGTGTATATATATATATATATGTGTATATATATATATATGTGTATATATATATGTGTATATATATTAGGGTGTCACTAGGTAATAGGGGGAAAATTAAACGATGGATATTTTCCTATGACACCCCCTAAAATTGTTCCATGTGGTGTAAACATACGGAAGAGAAATTTGGTCCTGATTGGTCATCATTTAAAGGTCGCCCTCGTCACTGAAAACAAGACCCATTTGTTGACGTCAACAAGCTGTTCAGTGTTCACAGCTTGGGCCGAACCAGATAATAAAAAACAAGGAAATTTGGTGAAATAACGAAAGTAAGACACTTAAAAACGCAAAGAATACAAACAGTTTATTATATAATCAAAATAGAAGACATAATTTGGCGAATAATGGTATAAAATGGAGAAGCAACAAAAGCAAAACTTTGAGAAATAAAATACATATACAGTAGCAGAATAATTGGTGCTCATACGCTGATCAGTGATTAGTTCTTTCGCGTCCTCACTAATGCTGATTTGTTCGGAGCTGGGTGTTGCTTTCTGTGGTCAGTGACAACTTGAACGAGGAACTGGAGCTGTTCTTCTTTCACTGTCAACTTTCCGTTCAGCTCCTTCACCAGAGCCACGGCCCGTTCTGCTCTGTCGTTCACCACTGCAAGTTTGGAGACCACATCCCGAGCTTGCACGTATTCAGAGTTTGACGTCCATGAACTGGGATGGTGGAGCAGAAAGCAATCTGGCAACTGAAGTTTTGAGAAGAATCCTCGGTTGTTCTTTGTGATCAGTTGCTCCAGTCCTTTGCTGTCACTGAGGAACATAGTATCAAGAACCAAAGGTCGTTTTGGCGGCATGTGAGGGGCTTCTTGATCTAACGCTGCAACCATGCTGCACTTCACTTCCATCGATATCCTCTCATCAAAGAACGCCAGACCCACTGCCTCCTCCGAATGGTACCACAGGTGCGCAGACAGCTTCTTGGTGGTACCATCAGAGATCTTCTTGTGCGGGTATCGAAGGAGCGTCCTCATCAATTCCCAATCATTCAGCGGAGCTTCGATGGACAGATGAGCTGTTGCCCACGCTTTCATGTAAACTAGAACAGAAAAGAGGCAGATATCTCGAATTCCGCGTTCCTCAGTGTTCGTCAGTTTAAACTGTCTTCGGAAGAGCCAGATCTTGATGGCATAGAGCCCCTTAGCCATCCATCTCGCCCGGTGCATAGCACCAGGGGCGCGGAAGTTTAGTCCCTTGTATGGAACTCCTCCAAGAAAGATGACGGAAAGATCGAGGAATTCCTGATAGTCATCACGAACTTGAAGTGCTTGTGATTTTGCAAACTCAATGAGCTCCGTTCTATGCTTAAAAATAGCTGCTTTGGTGAACGCATCTGTGTCCGCAGTTTGGAACTGTTGCTGGTCAATGCGGGTCCAATAATCATGGAAGCGCTTGAAAAGCAGAATTTCTGGACCGGTAGATACTGAATCTAGCGATGCTGCGAATGCCGCCTGTAGCACCAACTCCAGTACATGGTGTCTGCACGCGCAGTGTAACAGGTCACGTCCAACTTTTTCTTCCAGAAGAACACAAGTTCCTCCACGGTGGCCTGTGTTTGTCGCGGTTGTGTCGAAACACACAGATTTGACATGATCGGTCACTCCCCATTCATTCAGGCAATCTATGATGGCATTTGTTTGTGCCAGCGCGGTTCCTGACAGAAGTTTTGGCACCCCGAGGAGCTGCTCTGTCCCGGAGCCAGATACAAGAATAGGTAAGCGGTCAACATATTCTCGTGACGTCAGATCTTGCATGAGATTTCCGTCCCAGTGAACAGTCAACGGACTATTGCCTTGGAACTCGCTCTTCAGTTGCCGAGCCTTAAGGGTACGGAATTTTTCACGCTGACGATGAATGGATCCACGATTGATGTTGTAGTCGCTAGCATCATGCCCTAAGCTGGAAGCTGCCTCAAACAGCAGATATGTGGCTTTTCTTGACGAGAGTTGCGTGCGATCAAGCGCTGCCGCCAATTCCGATGTCATGATGTTCTTCGTTGCTCTTTGTTTAGACGCTAACGAACCACCACATGCTCCTTTTTCTTCGCTATCATCTGAGCTGGAGGATGAGGACTCCAAAACGGCTTCGTTGGATACTGCCTCCATTTCAGCTGCTGATCGCTTTCTTCGTTTCTCCTCTTCCTCCCGACGTCGAGTACAATCTTTGACTTGGCGCTGATGGGTCATGTCCAAACCTGCCATTGAACCTGGACGTCCTTTCTGGCGCTGCTGCTGAAGGAACTCCCAATCCTCTGGGTACTTGACCAATTTCTCACAATCAGCGTGGGCGATGTCAAAGAGACGATCGAGGCATTCAATGAATTCTTTTTCTTTCGTCTTGTGTGAATCGCTCGTCCTTGAGGCGTGTTTTTTGAGTCCTTTCCACTCCTCGAAGACTTTATCCAGTTTGCTGACGCAGTGTGTCTCGAGTCTGGTTGGAATGTGAGCTTTCTCCCAGAAGGACATCACTGCTCGAAGTGACTTCCTCAACGCGTCACGTATTGTCATTTTCTTTTCATGGTGAAGGTAAAGGAAGTAACCGAATGCTTGCCTGTAGGAAGGAAGCTTGCATCCTTTCACCTCATCAACCGCTGCCCCTAATAGGTATATACACCGTTTCCATCACCAGAAATCACGTAGCTGAAATGAGAAACGGTGAATCGTTAAGTATTGTTCACTTTATTTCTCAGATATTCAGACACACACAGATACACACACACACATATATAGAGATATATAGATATCTAATGAACGATTATGGAGACGCCGCGCAAGCATTAAACTTTGGAAGCGGGGGCGACCTTTTATAGTTATTCAAATAAAAAGATTTTTCAGTCACCATGTTTTTTTTACCAATGGAATAGATTCGCGGGGTGTCAGCATGAAAATTTCAAACTTTGCATTTAAGTGACACCCTAATATATATATATGTATATATATATATGTGTATATATATATATGTGTGTATAATATATATATGTATATATATATATGTGTATATATATATGTAAAAAGTGAACAATGAACAATTCCTACACCATCATTATATGAATTCATTGTCCATTTTTACATAAGAAACCAAAAATCACATAAGCGAGTTTTGGATAGAATTTCGATTTGTACGTCTTTATTCATTCCTGTATTTTTCTAATTCATCTTTCTAATAATGACATACACTATGACGTCACAAAACTTTATTCTCTTTACGTTTCCCACTCTGTCTCTCTAATTCGTTCTTGTAAATCTTCCTAACAATGATTTGTACTATACGTAAAAATTCAATAACTATGACGTCACATTTTCCCGTCATTTATTTCCCTAAGGACTAAACACTCTATAGAAGTCATTATTTATATGTTATGTAGCATAAACATTATTATTGAACCATACTCATTCTTACATTCATGTTCTTTCTTGACCGCTATCCTTTATTAATTTTATTACTTATTCATTCATCTACCTATTGTCTACTTATGCCCTATCAACTTATCAGTCTATGTTTACTCGTGTCAATCATGAAATGCAAAACTTTCGCAGTTCGTTCGAGAACGCGAAAAAACGTTCTCGTATTATTTTTTTCATTTTTATTTTTAAATATATGACCTCCCGAGTTGAACTAAAAAATGCTGAGTTAAGAAGTTATAAAATTCCACTCACGACAGCAGATTCGACCGCCTCAAAGATCAGATGCCTCCGTCCGCTCTGATTTCAAATTCATAACATTATAACATATTATTTCGTAAATAAATTATCTCGTAAGTGCCATGTACAGTGCTTACAAGAAGTCTCACGCCTTTGTCTCGTCCCAAGCTAGTCTGTTAGGTATAAAATGGGCGGTCCTTATGGCAGCGGAGGTGTGTTCGGATTGGTGCACGTAACTGCTCTAACCCAATCAATGACGTCATTATTAGGTCACTTCTGCTACATTTTAGTGTTTAAAATACGAATGATTAAGAAGCAGAATGAACAAGTTTCGGGATGTTGGGATGGTTATGGAGCAATCCTAGTCATCATAATATTAGCTGGGCATTACATTATACCTTCTCAATATATACTGTAGACTATAGAGAACGACTAATTCGACAAATATCCCAAATCATGGCATGATACCTAAGTTATTTTGACGCAGGTCTAAATTATTTGCTCAAATGCAATTATTGATATTAAGTAATTGTTGGGAATGGTTGTCAATATTGTTGTTTGTGATACCTATTCTACGTGAAGAATCTAATGACCAAATTCCTCAGTGAACCTCTCACGCGCTCGCATTTCGAGGAAGTCACGGTCGTCTCACTAATAGATAGTTTATCCATTGTTTTAAGTGGTAACCTATTAATCGAACTATGTTAAACCTCTTCCATCTTATGAAAGTCATTAGTCTAAAGCAAGACTGGTTGGCCGTGAATCAGAGAAATTTGCATTTGATTTGTTCATCGTAATTATTACGTAATATAGTATACTGTATATAGTAGTATATAAGAGTTTATTGGTAGCATATCATATGACAATTCCCATAAACATGTGATGACCTCGATGTTGCCAGTTTTTATTTTTTTCCTGAAACTATTACCTTTTCATAGTTTGTTTCAACACTGCATATATTATCATTTCCACGAGCGTAGACATTGCAAGAAAGATTCTAACTAAGGATAAGTAAAGTTCTTTCATGGTCACAATATATACTTTTATAGATGTCAAACATAAAAATATAATAAAATTCTATATTAACATAAATATATATTCGATACACATTTACGTCATAGCTTTAACATCAGTATTTCGTATAGCTTCCTCCAGCATCAATAATTTCTTGCAATCGTTGCGGCATAGAAGAGGCCAGATTGTAGGGAATGTTTGGTGTTCGGCGTAAGCTCTCCCAACTTTTCCTCGTGTGAGCTAAAAGTGCTTCAAATGTTCTTTCATTGCGTTGCTCCCATTCGTTAATCATTATTGCCCAAAGGTTTTCAATCGGATTCAAATCAGGAGAACGTGGTGGCAGAATTAGATTAATAATCTCTGGGTGATCTTCGTACCACGCTCTCACAACGTTACTCCTATGAATGGGACTTATCTTCCATTGAGTAAAATGGTTCCGGTGCTGGAACCAGATACGCACGAACACTGGGTAGCAGCACCTCTTCCAGTATCTGGCAATATTGCTGTCCAGTAAAGCGTCCATCTACTTGAGTCAATTCTCCGACACCATAGCCAGACATCCAGCCCCACACACCGAGATTGATGTGACCACTACGTTTGCTCGGGAAAACATTTCATTCTTCATAGCGTTTTCCGCGCTGCCTCCAACAATGCAGGGAACCATAACTATCTGTTGAAAATGTGTTTTCGTCACAGTACACAACTTTTCTCCAGAATTCTTCCTCCTGCGGCAAGTATTGCAAGGCAAATCCCATCCGCGCCTCTTTATGCTCAATCATCAATGCAGGTTTTACAGCTGGACGGCGAGAAAAATATCCTGCCTCGTGAAGTCTGTTGTTCACTGTATTTGCGCTACAACGAAGGTTCAGGTCTCTGTAAATATGCGTCGCTGGAACAAACGGATGCTCTCTGGCATGATTAACAATCGCAGCATCTTCCTCTTAAGATGTTGAACGCGGAGGACCAGACCTCGGCAAAGTAGCGATTGCTCCCCGCATTGCCTGGGTCGTCTCGCGGTGCACAGACGGCCTTTCCATCTTTGTGTAAATGGCTTATGTGAAGCGTGCTGGGAAGATAAAGGAAATGAGGATACCACGCACTCCTTCTGAAATTGATTTCGGTTGTGAAGGGTACCAACCCTTCGAATGGTAATAATAATTATCAGCCAATTTCCTATTTTGTTGAACATATGCGTAAAAAATTCGTCTTAAAAGCCAAGGATCCAAAGATTGTCAGCAATAGTTTATATCCCAACTGAATATAGTCAGCCATCAACAGTATAATCATATTTTATTTCCATAACTACTCATGACTACTCTGTCATAGTAAATAACCTTATTATGACTTAGGTAGTAGTGGTAATTCTGAGTTGCGGCCTCTAGCCACATACGTTAAACCTATCAGTGCGTCTAAGACCAGACTCGTCTGTTTCTGTCAATTCATTGTTAGTTTAAGGTATTTTGCTCTTTGTCTTTCTAGGTCTAGGGCATTAAAATAAATATTTGAGTTTGTGTTTACCATTTCATATGAATTTCTCTCCTCTCCCTTAACCCATCCCCGCGTTCATTTTAGCCCCCTCTCCCCCTTTCCTCCTCCCTTCGTAATTCCCCACCCAACCTCGTTTCCTTCGACATAGCAACGCTTACCTCCATCCTCATTCCACTTCCTTCATTAAACCTATTATCGCTTTTACTGTCCCTTCCTTCCATCCTTCAATGCCAGCGTTCTTAAACCTAGCACATAAATTATGTAATATGGAATCTAACACCTTAGAGCTCTACGCATTCATATTACTTGAAGACGCCTGTGTCTTAGGGGAATCTAAGTGTTGAGAGTGGGCTTGGAGGTAGTCTATAGGTTATTACAGATGACCTTGAACGCTCCAACTATTTAAAAATGATTATTTATTACGCACATCATATGGCATAATACACACATGAATTTAAGTATCTCTTACACTATAGGAATGGAATTGAATCCTACCAGAGTTAAAAAGTCGCAAAATATAATAGATTAGTTTGTATTAAGAGGTCACTAAGAGAAAAGGATTTGGGGTAGAGCGGAAGGCAGAGAGTATATTTTCCCCGAGTTTCGGTTATTATTAACATTATATGGATACATTGCAGATGTCCCTGCTGAAGACCTCTGATGGGATGCGGTGTGATCAGAGAGAGAGAGAGAGAGAGAGAGAGAGTTATAAGGAGTTACAAGGAAAAGAAGTACCTCAAAAGGCCTTGCGGTCCATACCGAGGAGGTACCAATGGCAATGGGTGCCACGGAAAATTTTCTACACACTCAAATAGTGTGCAAGATTTGGTCTAACCTTTTCTTGAAATGATCCACAGAGGAACTGTTCACAACTTCTGAAGGTAAACTGTTCCACGTGTCACAGATCTTATACGTAAAGTAATTCCCACACACAGTAGTCCTAAACCGTTTCAAATCCAACTTCCAACCATTGTTGCGAGTTGGGTTATCATTTAAACTAAACATGCTACTAAAATCGACATCGTTGAACACGTGTAAGAACTTAAAAACCTCGATGAGTTGACCGCGCAGCCTCCGAGTTTCCAGCGAAAACAAGTTCAGGGCGCGTAACCGTCGACTGTAGCCCATATGCCTAACGGAAGGGATTAACTTTGTGGCCCTCGCCTGCACTCGCTCCAGCCTCTCAATATCTTTCCTGAGGGTGGGCGACCAGAACTGCACAGCATACTCCAGGTGCGGCCGAACCAGGGAATTGTACAGAGAGAGCACAATCTCCTTGTTCCGAAACTGAAATTGCCTCCTGATATGACCCAACAGCTTCTGGGCTTTTTTTTCCACCTCTACCCACTGTTTCGTAAACTTAAGGTCGCTGCTAATTAGCACACCCAAGTCCATTTCCAAATCAGTCGCCTCGATATTACTCCCCAACATCGAGTAGTCCGACTTGGGATTGGCGTAGCCAATGTGCATCAGTTTGCATTTACCCAAGTTAAACGGCATTTGCCATTTTTCGGAGCACTCTCCTATCCTACCTAGGTCCGCACGCAGTTGCTCGATCGCTTCGGGCGTCCCAAATTGGCCCCAAGCTTGGTGTCATCAGCGAATTTGGCGATCCGACTGACGATGCCACCGTCGATATCATTTATGTAAATGATAAACAACAGTGGCCCCAAAACGGAACCCTGAGGAACCCCACTAGTGACCGAGGCCCAACCCGAACTAACCCCTTTAATTACAACCCTCTGCCGCCTATTCTTCAGCCAGTTTTCAATCCACCTAGACAGAGAGAGTAGAGAGAGTTACAAGGAGTTACAAGGAGTTACAAGGAAAAGAAGTACCTCAAAAGGCCTTGCGGCCCATACCGAGGAGGTACCAATGGCAACGGGTGCCAGGGAAAATTTTGTCTTTCAACTATCCTAGCAGTAGTAGAAAACTGGATAGAAAAGTAGAAGGCTCTCTCCCCACCCTCCGCTCCCTCCCTGCCAGAGGCAGGTACGGAAAAAGGTTGAAGAAAATACCTTGACCCTGGAAAAGTAGCCAAGGAAATTTTACAGGAAAGTGGAGAATATATAAATAGCTCTATATTTAGCTTGCTCACAGAGACACCGAGCAAGCGAACTCCTGCAGAGTTTTCTGAGGTTTTAATCTTAAACTATGAGTGTGTTCAGTACTTTGTCTAGCCTATTTTTAAACAGATTTACACTGACTGGAAACAACCTCTGAGGTGAAGTTGGTTCCAGATATTAACTATTTTATAGGAAAAGAAATTTCCGCAGACTAAGGTCCTAAATGTCTTTACACACTCAAATAGTGTGCAAGATTTCGTCTACCCTTTTCTTGAACTGATCCACAGAGGAACTGTTCACAACTTCCGAAGGTAACCTGTTCCATGTGTCACAGATCTTATACGTAAAGTAATTCCCACACACACTAGTCCTAAACCGTTTCAAATCCAACTTCCAACCATTGTTGCGAGTTGGGTTATCATTTAAACTAAACATACTTCTAAAATCGACATCGTTGAACCCTCGTAAGAGCTTGAAAACCTCGATCAGTTGACCGCGCAGCCTCCGAGTTTCAAGCGAAAACAAGTTCAGGGCGCGTAACCGTCGATTGTAGCCCATATGCCTAACGGAAGGGATTAACTTTGTGGCCCTCGCCTGCACTCGCTCCAGCCTCTCAATATCTTTCCTGAGGGTGGGCGACCAGAACTGCACAGCACACTCCAGGTACGGCCGAACAAGGGAATTGTACAGTGAGAGCACAATCTCCTTGTTCCGAAACTGAAATTGCCTCCTGATATAACCCAATAGTTTCTGGACTTTCTTTTCCACCTCTACACACTGTTTCGTAAACTTAAGGTCGCTGCTAATTAGCACACCCAAGTCCTTTTCTAAATCAGTCACCTCGATATTACTGCCCAACATCGAGTAGTCCGACTTGGGATTGGCGTAGCCAATGTGCATCACTTTGCATTTACCCAAGTTAAACGGCATTTGCCATTTTTCGGACCACTCTCCTATCCTACCTAGGTCCGCACGCAGTTCCTCGATCGCTTCGGGCGTCCCAACATTGGCCCCAAGCTTGGTGTCATCAGCGAATTTGGCGATCCGACTGACGATGCCACCGTCGATATCATTTATGTAAATGGTAAACAACAGCGGCCCCAAAACGGAACCCTGAGGAACCCCACTAGTGACCGAGGCCCAACCCGAACTAGCCCCTTTAATTACCACCCTCTGCCGCCTATTCCTCAGCCAGTTTTCAATCCACCTACCTATTTCCCCACCGATACCCAGCGCGCGCACTTTCGCCATTAGCCGGCGGTGAGGTACCTTATCAAAGGCTTTCTGAAAGTCGAGATAAAGTATATCAATCGCCCTGCTCTTATCGTACTCACTCACCATGACGTGGAAAAACTCGAGCAAGTTGGTGAGACACGACCTATGCCGTCTAAACCCATGTTGGGAGTCCCCAAGCAGCTTGTAGGAATCCAAATGGTCAACGATTCTATCAGCTATTATCCTTTCTAATAATTTACCTACAACTGAAGTGAGACTAATAGGACGATAGTTCCCTGGACTTTCGTGATCCCCTTTCTTAAAGATAGGGGTCACGTTGGCCTCCCTCCAGTCACCAGGCACCTGGCCCATCACCAACGATTTGTTGAAGACTGTAGCCAGGTGGGGAGCCACCTGGTCGCGCACTTCTCGCAAAACACTGGGGAGAAACTGGTCTGGCCCAGGAGCCTTAAACGCGCTCAGTTTGTCTATTCTATGAGCAACGACTGTCGCGGTACATCTAACACTATCCAGGCCAGCACCTTCGTGCCTCACAGCTGGCTCGGGGATGACGCGGGTATCCTCCCTGGTGAACACTCCCGCAAAGTACTCATTAAGCACATTAGCGATGTCCGCGTCGGAGGTCCGCAGAACGCCGCTTCCGTCCTTTAAAGCAGTGTTTCCCAACCGGGGGCCATATGGCTCCCTGGGGGCCATGGCACATTTGAAGGGGGCCACAGGAAAATTTTAAGATTTAGAGGGGCCACAGACTCCATGAAGGGGGCCACAGGACTCAACCTATTGAAGCCTAAATTATAGTTAGGCCAATAGATAATTTTAATTTATGTAGTTGAATTACATTTTAAAAAATTATTAATACATATATTTTCCTTTTTTTTAGATATTTTATAATAGAATTTGAATTTATCTGTAAACAAATATTTTGCATCTTACAAGCTTATTGTGCGGCGCACTCCATTGTGCGCTTGATCGTTATGCGCCTGGCAGCGTTGTTGACTTGATAAAAATACTTCAGGTTGAAATCCTTACAGTCTATTCACCACGTGGATCGTCGCTGTAGTGTGTAAGTAGCTCTTATTTGTTTACCCTAATATTGCGAAGTTGTAGTGATTTTACTAGTTTTTTTAATTTATAATAGATTGCTATAAGTACAGTATTTCTTTTGATTATATTTTTTTATACTTAATACATAATATAAGTAAATAACTGCAAATTTTTGTTAGCCACTGTTTAGTTTTTGTTATGTTTATAGTCCTATGTGACAAATAATATTGTACCTGAATACAAATAGTTGTTTTAATATCCTTTATATATATTTGTTTTTGTAAAATAGAGTTAATCTGCATATTACCTACTGAAAATAATGCTTATGGGGGCCACAGGAAAAAATAAGGTTCCTAAGGGGGCCATAAGCCAAAACCGGTTGGGAACCACTGCTTTAAAGGACCTATCATGCTTCTAATGGTCTTTCTACTATTAACATAACTGAAGAACTCCTTAGGGTTCCCCTTGCAGAGGCTTGCCACCCGTAGTTCTTCGTTAGAGTAGAGAGAGAGAGTAGAGAGAGAGAGAGTAGAGAGAGAGTGAGAATAGAGAGAGAGTAGAGAGAGTGAGTGAGTGAGTGAGTGAGTGAGTAGAGAGAGAGTGAGTGAGAGATTAGAGAGAGTGAGAGTAGAGAGTGAGTAGAGAGATTGAGAGAGTAGAGAGAGTGAGAGTGAGTGAGTAGAGAGTGAGTAGAGAGAGTGAGAGATTAGAGAGAGTGAGTAGAGAGATTGAGAGAGTAGAGAGAGTGAGAGTGAGTAGAGAGTGAGTAGAGAGTGAGTAGAGAGAGTGAGAGTGAGTAGAGAGTGAGAGAGAGAGAGTGAGAGAGTAAGAGTAGAGTACAGAGTGAGTAAAGTGGGGGGTGGGGGTAATCAATGTAAACTGAAAATACTTCTATCTATAATTTTGCGAAGAGGAAAACAAAAGCACGAGACCATCGGACCGCAAAAGAAAAAATAATGCACCGACTGATGATCCAAAATGAATACCTGAAATATTAAAGAGTTTAATATGAATCAGTTTTCAGTACCCCTGAAAACGATGATGATGATATGATGATGATGATGATGATGATGAATGATAATGATAATGATGATATAATATATGCTAAAATTCACTTTTTGAAGAATTATAAGGAGAAAATAACTTATTATATACCGGAAGATATAATACGCGTTGTAAAACTGAAATCACATTCGGCAGTAGATCAGGACAAACGAAACGCGACATTGATTATTAAAACTAAAATTGAAATAGTTCTGCCCCTGTATTAGATATGGAGATCTCTAGACACGGGAGAAATAC
>JAJOZX010000045.1:45000-50000 GCA_023014485.1 Bathynomus jamesi | reverse complement strand
AGTTTTACCAGCATTTAAAGTGACAGATGTAATTGTAGCTGATTGTGTCTTTAATTTGTTTGGGTTAGATAGGCACTGAAGATCATATTTAGGCCAAAAGGATGAATCTAGAACTAACCATTCAGGTCCATGCATCCAGAGTTCTAGATTGTTCTCAAATTCTTTAAATGATATTCCCCGAGTAATGAGATCTGCGGGGTTTTCTTTAGTTGAGACATAATTAAATGATATTGAAATATTGAATTTAGTTTGAATTTCTTGATGCATATGTCTAATATCCTGAATTCGATTTCGAACAAACATGTTTTTTATTTTGACATTGAGGTCTGACGAAATGACCCAAGACAGCACAATTTGAGCATCAACAAAAATCTTGATATTTGAGAACTGAGCTTTAATGGATGAGAGAAATTGAGGAAGACATTTGAACGCTAGATAAACTGAAAGTAATTCCAAAGTAGGTAAAGTACGTGCTTGAATAGGAGCCACTTTAGCCTTGGAAAAAACTAAGTTTGATCCTGAAGGGCCAACTGCATAGACTGCAAATCCGTAACAACTGGCACTAGCGTCACAAAAAATGACTAATGAAGCAGAGTCACTAGAATCGAAAGCTGAACGTTTGAAAGAAAGATTTGAAAGTTCTTTAAGATCTTTGTAAATCTTAGTCCAAACCTTCAATTCATCTTGACCGACTTTCTCATCCCAAGACAACTTAAGCTTCCACAATTTTCTCACGAGAAGCCTACCCCGAATGGTAACTGGGAGGTAAAGGGATAATGGATCAAAAATTTTAGAAATTTGGGAAAGGATTTGGCGCTTGGTACAAGCTTCAGGGTCTAGATCATATTCTGACAGCAAGATTAAGTCCCGACTTACATCAAAGTGATAACCCAGCACCTTTTCCAAGCATTCATGTTGAACAACATTTTGATCTTGAACCATTATGTTTTTGAGACAGTCTAGATTAGTGTTCCATGATCTAAGGTTGAAACCTCCCTCAGACATTCTCTGATTTAAAGTGGAGTATAATTCCAGAAGTAATTCTGGATCTGAATTCGTGAAAATTAAATTATCCACATAAAAATGTTTCTTGAGAACTTCAGAGCATAAATCATCTAGATACTGATTGGCGTGATATTTAATGACATAGTTGAGTATGAAAGGTGAACTGGCCAGACCAAATACTATGGTAGTATACCGATAAGTTAATAATTGACCGTCCTCTTCCCAGAAAAAACAAAACCTATTTTTATCAACATCAAGCTTGAGCTTGATTTGAAGAAATGCCTGCTTTATATCTGAAAGGATTACGTATTGATTGGTTCTGAATGAGCATAATAAGGTAAACAGTGAATTCATGAGGTCTACACCAGGATATGCAGCTTCATTAAGAGAAGGAGCTTCACCTGTTTTCAAACTACAATTGAAAACTGGCCTTATTTTAGTTGTAACTTGATCTCCTACCCTAATGACCGGCCTATGAGGTATCCAGATGTAGTTCTGATATTGGTCTGGAGTCACATCAAACCTTTCAATTATCCCATCATCTAGTTGCTGTTTAAATACATCAGCATATTTAGAGTGCAAGTTTTTCTTATTGAGAAATCCAATTACCCTTTTTAGAGTTGCCAATG
The DNA here is from genome assembly GCA_023014485.1 of Bathynomus jamesi. Classification (NCBI taxonomy): domain Eukaryota; kingdom Metazoa; phylum Arthropoda; class Malacostraca; order Isopoda; family Cirolanidae; genus Bathynomus; species Bathynomus jamesi. Next base: position 48,366 of record JAJOZX010000045.1, on the reverse strand, counting down.
CTATTTTATGATTAGATGGAATACGGTTAATTAGCTCTTCATGCCACGGTAACTCCACATAATATTGGCCACCAGACAGATGTATAGAGTCATTAAATTGTTTAACCTTGATCTCATCCAAACTACCATTTGAACTCTCATCTATACCTATAGACTCCAATTTATATAAATTTTCCAAACCTAAGTCTAGATCGGAGTCGGATTTACAGTGACACAAAGGATTGAAATAACTTGGGGTCGGATTCACGACACAGTTCACGATAGAATGCAGACCCGGTTCATCATCGTTGAAGACCGCAAGCGAACTCTTCCCATCTCCAGACTCGTGAATCTGTAAATCATTTGAGTCCTGATTTAAACAGGGTATTTGAATATTTGAAGCTAAGCTTCGATTCGGTGTTTCACTTGAGGGGTTAGTAAGTTTAAAAAGGGAACAATGCCAAGGGTTTTTACACCCCGAAAGCCCTGATTTAAGTTTAAAAAGGGAACAATGCCAAGGGTTTTTACACCCCGAAAGCCCTGAATTAGTAGGTTTTAAAACTCGAACAGCAGATTGCTCCGCTGCCGTGAAACTCGAATCAAAACTTGATCCATCAGTCTCAGTCAGAGGAAGGGAATTTTGTTGATCAATTTCAGATCTTTCTAGTCATAATTTCTTAACAGGAGTTCTTGAAGAAAACTGACGAGTTTCCTTGACAGATCTACGACTGTTGCTGGGAATGTTGAATTGGACTCTTAAAAGTATCCAAACTCTCCAATAGGTATAAGTCCTTGAGAAACTGATATGGCAGTACCATTCTTGAGTTTTACGAAGGAGAATGGCATAAAATCTTGAAAGCACATCAATTCCAATTCATCCTTCAATGTTTGAGACGAAATCATTCTGAAGGTTATAGAAGGACTTGTCCCCGAACGTAATTCCTTCTCTTGAAGTTGAGAAAATCACGTTTTTTAATTCTGGAACGGTATAATCTAAATCCATCTTTTCATCTACGATGAAGTTCTTGAGAGTTGCTTTAGATGGAATCAGCCTTACACCAAACTCCACTCTTGAATTTCTCTAACTTGAGATCCAATAAAGGTTCTTATTAGACATTCGAATTTAGGTTTTGCTTTAATGACAGTCCCAACCATCTAGAACGAGGGTCTAATATATGATCTTTGTGAAGCTAAATCTAGCAAACACCTAACTGATTTTGACATTATTTTGAGTTACAAATTCTAGAGTCACGGTAGGTAACAAGACGCCGCGACTTCGAAATATATGATTCTCCGAAGACAATGCATGCACCGATACACTGTTTACCTGAGTCTCGACACCATTAGTTATTTTATTTGAACCCAACTTGGGACATAATGCTGAAATATGAGAGTTCAAACCGCAGGTTGCGCAAGAAAATGAGAGCTTGTTAGCTTTACCAGGACAATTATTTCCCAAATGTCTGATGCTCGAACAATGAGAGCATAAATCGATTTCTTGACATCTTTTAAGTCTTTTTTGAAGCGTGTCATATTTAGAACAGCGAATTAAAGAGTGGTCGCCATCACAAAATTTACTTTTTAAAATTAGGACCGGCCTTTTTAGGTTGAGGCATATTTGAGGCTGCAGTCTGAAAAGTTTGAAGAGTGGCTTTAGGTTCTTCACTTTTAATGTTTTTTACCACATTATTGGGTTTATAGAACGTTTTGAGATTTTGATTAGACTTGGCTTTACTAGACTTTAATCTGGACAAAGTTTTAATAATCTCACCATAATTCTTAAAATTTGATTTGGAGAAGGGTAATTGGATTCGCATTGCGAACAATTTCCTTCTTGAATGAAATAGGTAATTTACTCATTAAGATGTGACCCAACAACAAACTACCAGACGAGGTTTCATCCATTAAATCCACCTCATAATTTTTGAGATCAAGAACCATAGCTCGAATTTCACTAAGCCAGTTATTTAATTTATCATATTGAAAGTCATCAATTTCATTAGCCGTAACTAATTTCTTGAGTGACTCATCAATTATATAAGGGATGTCTGAAAGAGATCTTTTAAAATGTCTAGAGCTATCTCATAATTGTCATCAACATTTGACAAATGTTTAATTGATTGATAAGCTATGTCCCTCAAGTACCCCTTCAAGTATGATAATTTGGCAGAATTTGTCAGATCAGTACGAACACCTATCAAATTCTCGAACTGACTAAGAAAGTCTTTAAACTCGTGCTTGTCAGTAGAACCACTGAAATTTCTGCACTGAAGGTTAGGTGGTGCAGCATTACGCTTCAAAATAGCACTTAACCCATTCATGAAGTCACTTTGAAATTTCTCGGCGTTTGAAAAGCTATTTTCTAGGTTATTTGCTGCATTTCCAGAACTATTAATTTTTTCCTTTGCATCCTTTATTTGAGCTAATACATTTTTCACTTTAAAAATGCATTTTCGAATTCCTAAATCCCTTTCCTCCGATTCTTTTAAATCATCTAAATATTCTTGATCCTCTAAACTACACTGAATTTTATCATTAAGTTCCGAAAGTTTACATTGATGGTTACAAAGTTGTTCTAGTCTACTCTCTAGATCTTCAACGAGAATTTCCTTCTCGTTTAAAAGCTCGTCCAAACTCGAAAGGAGTCTAGAAACCATAGCTCTATGACCTCCACGCCTTTTAATAAATTCTTTAAGTTCAGACATGTTTATGTTAAAATTTCTTGAACTTGGAACTAAAAAATACTTAATCGAATTTTACTTAATTCTAGAATAATAAGAGGGAATTCTTGAATCAACATTTTAAATTTAATTTGAATAGGACAAAAAGGTATTCACAAAAATTGAGGCTCAATGGTAGGCCCGAAAAGGTCCCCCCAAAAGGTATGCCAAACTTGAATCCTGGCAATACCAAACCCACTCGGTGATCAAACTAATTCACAGCAGTAGAATCTTGACTTAATTACAAACAAATAACTTTCTTGAAAATAAATTGTAAGGTCAAAGGGAAAACTGTCAAACAAATTAATGGTCAGGTTAAAGGTTAGGCTGTACTTCCCACACCTGAGTACCAAATTTTGAGCAAGAGGATAGTGACACAGCTTTCGTTTTTTGGAGATTTCACTATCAATTTAGCAATTCCAACAATTTATAATTTTTTAAGCCTAAATAAATTCTAGAAAAATAACTGCACAGATTTATAATCTGAATAAGTTTTTAATTTTGATAATTCTTACTAATTTCACTGAAATTACTAAATTAAAGAACAGGATTTAATTATCTATCAGCAGGAATGTTACATAAATATGAACTGAAACTCAAACTTTAATTAGTTTAAACTCAGAAAATTTAACTTAAGAATTGCAAAATTTAAATAAAATTAAATGAA
>JAJOZX010000045.1:25000-40000 GCA_023014485.1 Bathynomus jamesi | reverse complement strand
ATATATATATATAGTATATAGTGTGTGTGTGTGTGTGTATATTGTGTGCGCGCGTATATATATTAATATATATATATATATATATATATTGTGTGTGTATATATATATATATATATATATATGTACGAGGATAGGCTTAAAGAGTTAAAATTGACTACACTCGAGACTAGGAGGTTAAGGGGTGATCGAATCCAGGTTTTCAAAAATGATGAATGGGTTTGATAACGCAGATAGAGATAGCTTTTTCGAAATATCTCAATATAATAGGACTAGAAATAACGGGTGTAAGTTGACAAGTAGAAGGTTCGAGACAGCAGTTGCGAAAAACTTTTTTACGCATAGAATAGTAAATAGCTGGAATAGTTTGCCGGTAGAAGTAATTAGTAGCAACGTCTATAAACATGTTTAAGAATCGATTGGACGCGCATGTTGATAGAAAGGGTATAGTTTAAGGTAGTAAATTAAGGCTTTGTGGGGATAGATCCCACAGCTCAACACAAGTGTTGTGGGATATAGGGAGGCAGCGTCTTGGGTTAGGGGATACTCTGTCCTTACACACCCCATTTAAAGAGATTCCTCTGCCGAGCGGTGCCCCCCATAGTACTGTGAGGTATTGAAAAACTCATGATCTTCACTTGCCCCACAAACACCTTTAAATGGGAGACCCATAATGGTGCACACACATTCTACATTACTGTACAGTCTTTACAGCCACACCTACACTTTTCCTCGTAAGTGTATATATTGTAATGTATATGGTTGTAAATTTGACTTGGTCCGCAATCGATATGAACCGTGACTTAATGGATACCATAATGAAATTGACTGGATTCTTTGGATCTGATATATTTGCATGTCCGTTATATAATAGATATAGAGTGTAACATATTTGTAGATAGTAGTCTATTATGACTTGATCCTCTGGATCGAGAGATTCTATCTTTAGTTTTAAATCGATAATTAATTATTTTTAAATTGATAATGTATATGGTTGTAAATTTTGACTTGGTCCGCAATCGATATGGACCGTGACTTGATGGATACCGTAATGAAATTGACTGGATTCTTTGGATCTGATATATTTGCATGTCCGTTATAAATATATATAGAATGTAACATATTTGTGGATAGTAGTCTATTATGACTTGCTCCTCTGGACCGAGAGATTCTATCTTTAGTTTTAAACCGATAATTAATTATTTTTAAATTGATAATTATTTAGTTTCGTAAAAATTGGTCGTTGCCAATTTACCCGCAGTTTTTAAACAAGTTTCTTATGTTCTTGTGGTTCGGAACCCACGTAAAATTGTAGGTCCCCTCCACCACCACGGAGGACATACAGTTAGGTAGACCAGCCATGAGTGGATCCTAGGGTCTTTGTTGGTCTGAAACATTATATATATATATGTGTATATTAGTGATGTAGCGGATGTCATTTTTTTCACATCCGCGGATGCGGATGTTTGATTTCAACATCCGCGGATGCGGATGTTTGATTTCAACATCCGCGGATGCGGATGTCTACATTTTTCGTTATTTTTAGGATATATTCGAGATTTGTTGTGTTTAACGTATATAATAAGTTATTATATAGAGAGAGCTGTAGCTATAATGTAGTATAATTGATTAATTGTACAATAATTGTTGTACTTTTCTCTGAACATATAAAATAATATCAAGCATCTAACTAATATACAGGGTGGGCCGTAAGTTTCCATACATAGGAAAAATAAACATTTTTTTATGGACAACCATTTTTATTTATATAATATGCTCTACATGGTTGCCATTGTTTTGAAAACACATTTCAATACGTGTTCCCCACTGTTGATGAACACGCATTAGCACAGTTGACGTTATGCTTGTAATGGCGTTGGTGATACGTTCCTTTAGATGATTTATGTCTCGTATCTTTTCCTGATACACCATGGCCTTCAAGTGCCCCCAAAGATAGAAATCAAGGGGGGGTGAGATCTGGGGAGCCACTCCACAGGACCACGCCGACCAATCCAAGCATCCGGAAACTGCTGATCCAAATACCGACGCACGTGAAGACCATAATTTAAATTTTCCTATGTATGGAAACTTACGGCCCACCCTGTAGAAATCAATTAGTGAATTCGTCTGCAAATAAATTCGTTATATTTTGTTGAGTTTCAGCCACAATTAGAAACCATAATTGTGTTACCAGGATGCGGGACGTGAACCCAACTCAAATGCACCCCACCGACCTCTTTCCCCAACCTCCACCCTTATAGAAAGAGATCTTTAATTAGCTTGATAACTATTTATATTAAGTTTAAAGTCTTATTACGCATATTTATAAGTGAGTAATTAAAATAAAGTAAACTAAGATGTTCATCGTTTAATGTTCAAACTTAATTATAGGAAGGTTATGCTTAAGGAACATTAATTTTTCTGCCTTTTCTGCTGCCAGTCTGTTTCTCTTTTCATCATATATTAATCCAGCACTGCTAAATAATCTCTCGCTTGGTACGTTTGTTGGAGGACAGGCTAAATGTTTCCTTGCAAGTTTACTCAAGTAGGGATAGATATTCTGCGTATTTTTCCACCAACTAATAGGATTGTCACATGCAGCCAGGCGTTTTTCTTGGTGATAGCTCTCGATCATTTTTACTACATCTTTTGACATCGCGTAGGTCTCGTCATTGCTGCTTGACTGAAGAAACTGAGAGACAGATTCTGTGATAGATTTGCTTGTTGAAGGTGTTGGTTCTGTCACTGAAACTTTTATTCTTTTGGTGGGTGGCGAAGCGACAGATTCAAGAGATTGAAGCTCTTCACCTGCTTTGCCAAGTGATGATTTAACTCGTTCTAATGTACTAGGTGAAAATAACTTAGCTTTGTAACGTGGATCTAAGTAGGTTGCAAGAGAGTAACTTCATACAAGAACAGCCCCGTCTTGTCACTTGCATCACTTTTGCGCACAATGAACTAGTTCTATTAATATAGTAGAATTTGATAATTTCCGCTTATTAATGACATTTTATCTCAACGGTCCACATCCGCACGACATCCGCAGTCCAAAGTGCGGATGCGGGTGCGAGAAAATGTGCGGATGTGACCTACATCACTAGTGTGTATGTATATATATATATATGTGTGTGTGTTAGTGATGTAGGTCACATCCGCATAACATCCGCACATTTTCTCGCATCCGCATCTGCATCCGCACTTTGGACTGCGGATGTCGTGCGGATGTGGACCGTTGAGATAAAACGTCATTAATAAGCGGAAATTATCAAATTCTATAATAATAGAACTAGTTCATTGTGCGCAAAAGTGATGCAAGCGACAAGACGAGAGGCTGTTCTTGTATGAAGTTACTCTCTTGCAACCTACTTAGATCCACGTTACAAAGCTAAGTTATTTTCACCTAGTACATTAGAACGAGTTAAATCATCACTTGGCAAAGCAGTTGAAGAGCTTCAATCTCTTGAATCTGTCGCTTCGCCACCCACCAAAAGAATAAACGTTTCAGTGACAGAACCAACACCTTCAACAAGCAAGTCTATGACAGAATATCTCTCTGTTTCTTGAGTCAAGCAGCGATGACGAGACCTACGCGATGTCAAAAGATGTAGTAAAAATGATCGAAAGCTATCACCAAGAAAAACACCTGGCTGCATGTGACAATCCTATTAGTTGGTGGAAAAATACGCAGAATATCTATCCATACTTGAGTAAACTTGCAAGGAAACATTTAGCACGTCCTCCAACAAGCTTACCAAGCGAGAGATTATTTAGCAGTGCTGGATTAATATATGATGAAAAGAGAAACAGACTGGCAGCAGAAAAGGCAGAAAAATTAATGTTCCTTAAGCATAACCTTCCTATAATTAAGTTTGAATATTAAACGATGAACATCTTAGTTTACTTTATTTTAATTACTCATTTATAAATATGCCTAATAAAACTTTAAACTTAATATAAATAGTTATCAAGCTAATTAAAGATCTCTTTCTATAAGGGTGGAGGTTGGGGAAAGAGGTCGGGTAACACAATTATGTTTTCTAATTGTGGCTGAAACAACAAAATATAACGAATTTATTTGCAGATGAATTCACTAATTGATTTCTATATTAGTTAGATGCTTGCTATTATTTTATATGTTCAGGGAAAAGTACAGCAATTATTGTACAATTAATCAATTATACCTACATTATAGCTACAGCTCTCTATATATAATACTTATTATATACGTTAAACACAACAAATCTCGAATATATCCTAAAAAGTAACGAAAATGTAGACATCCGCATCCGCATCCGCGGATGTGAAAAAAATGACATCCGCTACATCACTAGTGTGTGTATATGTATATATGTTAACCCCTCCGTCTATGGCCCTGGGGTGGTTCGGATCGACGGGGGTTCGTTAGGAGGCAAGCAACGGATATTTCTTCTATAACATTCTAATTCTTTTCGGTCGCCTCTGGTTAAACTCTTGGCTACAGACTCGCCAGACTGTTATGCCAATATCTTCTATGGTGCTTGGGTTGTCTCTTAATTTGGGCAAAGGGTCGCCAATTTTTAATTCTTCTCTTTCTATAATACTCTGATACTTTCTCTGATACTAAAATTATCGACTTTACTGACTAAGTTCTTCTGAAGAGAGCACGGCTCGAAGGGGAAAATAAAAAGTTTCTCTTACTGTAATTTTCTTCTTAAAAATTTACAGGTAGTGGTCTGAATTTTACAGGGGTAGAGGTTCGACCTCTTTCGACCATGGCTGAGGCCGGAATCTAAAAAAGTTAAGGAGGCAAGGGGCCTCTGCCCCCTCCTCGCAGCAAGGCTGCTAACAAAGGAGGCTCGTAATGAAGTGCCGGAATGAAGTGCTAATATGAAGTGACTTAATTGAAGAAGTGCCGTAATTTTACAAATACATGTATAATATAAACCTAAATGTTTGGGGGAAGACAGTCGAAGGTTAAGTTTCCCCCTTTTAAACACATGATCAGATGTTTGAAAGATTGCAAATAAAAATTTAAAAAAATAAAAAATAAACTAATTTGTATTTTTCGCCGTCTACATTTATGAAGGCGATATCATTTCGTAATAGTACACAAGTACAAATTAAGTACACGACTGAGTACGTATTAATTTTGGTTCATTACAATTACGATTACGATTACAATTATGGATTACTTCACATTCGCTTATGATTGTCCATTACAGTTCTATTAAAGTACATTCTTACATTATAAATTAAATCATTACATTTAATTACAGTTTCATTGAAGTACATTACAAGTTATTATTAATTACAGTTTCATTAAAGTACATTACGTTATATTAAATTAAAGTATTACAGTTAATTACAATTAAACATTTAGTATAACTTTTTGTTTTTATAGTGTTTCATATTAATAGACAATTAAGATGTTAGAAATATAATACAAAGTACATGGGGCACATATGGTTTGGATTTATATACAACATAATGTTATAATATGTTATAAATTTGAAATCAGAGCGAAAGGAGGCATTTATCTTAGAAGCGTTCGATTCTGTCGTAGTGAGCGGAATTTGATCTTACTAAGCATTTATGAATATCTTGAGAGGTGAACGAACTTGAAAAAAAAAAAAAAAAATACGAGAACGTATTTTTGAGTTTTCGAACGAAGGCCTAAAGTTTGGCGTTTCATAGCAAAAATGAATATTTAATAAAATTGACATACGATAATGGTCAAGATAAGATATGGACGTATGGGGGCGGGGTACATGGTCGTATAATAGTTATATTTATACTACATAACGTATAAATAATGACTTCTATAGAGTGTACAGTTTTTATTATGTTGTTAAAGAATTTTCATACAATGAATACTAGATATATGATGGAGAAATAAATGACGGGAAAATGTGACGTCATAGTTATTGAATTTTTACGTATAGTACAAATCATTATTAGGAAGATTTACAAGAACGAATTAGAGACAAAGAGTGGGTAGTAATGACTAAGAAGTACAACTACGAGTTCCAATCCTGTTACATGCAATGTGTATGCATAATCTAGGGTCGAGGGTGAGATGCAAGACAATTCATAATTAATTATAATAACTTCTATAACAAATGGAAAATGGATACGACTAAACCATAGATATGGTAGATCGTAGGGTTGTGACACGAACAAAAATAGGAAGCTACAAGTAAAATTATTATCCAAACTCGCGTTAAGCGATTTTGGTTCTTATGTAAAAATGAATATGGATTATTCGTTGTTCATTTTTTACATATATGTGTGTGTGTGTATATATATATATATATATAATATACAGGGTGGTGCAAAAGTCTGGACCCATAAGCGGTTTATATGGAAAAAAAAGTGTGGCCTGCAAGATTTATTATGAAATGAAATTTAATTAACCATACACCAGTGACTAAATTATGTTCAATTTAACGTTCTAGTTCAGAATTTACAATAAATGTTCGAATTGATGTCCATCTTCTTCCAAACACTCCTTTTGCGTACAAAAGCACAAGCTCTATTCTTTCTGCTATTGTTAACTTCTCTGCCATTGGGTAACAATCTGAAAAATATTTAGTAAAATTATAAACAAATTAAATTATAAAAATGGAGATATTTTTTATATAGTAAATTGCCTATGGGTCCAGACTTTTGCACCACCCTGTATAATATATATATATATATAATATATATAGTGTGATATATATATATATACATATATGTGTATATATATATATATATATATATGTGTGTATATGTCGAGGGGTACGTCCCTAAAAGGGCCCTCGATTTGTTTTAGACGACTACGGACAATGAATACCAGGGTTGGTCCCCTTGGTTGGAGTCGGAATTATATCCGAAGGATAATGGACACGTCACTCTCGGGTTACCAGTGGATGCACTCGGCGCTCGCGCCTAGTCAACAATGTGTGTGGAAGTCACTGACCCCAATTGGTTGTAAAGTTGGTGCGGTGAATGGAAACGACTAACTCAATTTAACAGAGTCTTTTTAATAATTCACTTTGAATACAGAATTCTTTTTATATCAAAAATAATATTTAATTAATTAAATGAAATTAAATTAATTAAATTAAATTACTTAGTAAAATTAACTTTGAACAGGTTGACTAAAGCTCAATATACAATTTTTATATATATCTAAGTTAAGTTCCATTATCAAATGGAAGCTAAGTTGACCGGGAGGGGTAGTGCCACTGCAGGAATATTTACAGACTTAGGTCACAGAGTTTACGTATTATGAAGATTGTCAGAAAGCAAAGAACCTCGTTTCCGACGCTCTCGGGGTTTTTATAACCTCGGGGTAGGCGGAGACGAGGTAAACTAAGGGTCACCCTCTTACGGGCGGAGCCTAACAGCAAGCGCCTATAATAGTTTTCCATATTCGAATTTAAGCGGAGGCGACGTTAATTTACTGCCTCGATTGGGAGATGGAACTTCGGGAGAGTTCCGGGGGCGAACCAATCATGATCGAAATAGGTTTCGCGGAATTTACATTTTTCTTTTGATAGTAAAGCATAATTGTAGGATCGAGAGGCGCCAGGGGGGCGGCCTGGAAGGAGGGTCGAACCTATACAAAAGGGAACTGATTTGGAAGGAATTTACAGGGCGCAAATGAATTTCATAATCGAGAGAATCACTTTTGCGTGATTCTTTGGAAAAGAGAAATAGGGGTTAGGAAGAGCTGAAATTTGGTATGCGAGTAGGTCGAGCTAGGGGAAATCTGGTGGGCTATAGGTTGACACAATTATGCTTTATCTATGGGAATAGATCAGGTTTTTTAGGAAAATTTAATAATAAAAAATATAAAAACTGAGATGTTTATAGACGCTTGCCTTGCATCACGTGATGCTGACAATAATAGAGACGCGGAGGGATCGAAGAATTCATGCGATGTGCATATTTTCATATGCACCTCGCATCTAACAATTTAGATTTGGATTACTGGGATTTATACGGATTTGGATTATGGGATTTATGGATTTATACGGATTAATGGGATTTATGTGGATTTATACGGATTACATTGGATTTCTCCGCGCATGAAAGAATGCACACTCTGTGATATCAGAACAAAGGAATTTTGGGTTCAAGGTTTAGAATACAATTCGTCGGAGACGAACTCTTTTGTACCGTAAGGATTTACACTACGGGACACTACCTCCCCTTCTGCAAAAGTAACAATTAAACAAAAAAAATAATACGGTCAACAGTTTTAAGCAGAAACAAAAACTAATATGTACATGCTAGCTAACTAATTAAAATTTGGATTTCTCGGTGTAGTGACAGCTAACGGGGGGCCGAAGATTGGGGCAGACCGTCCGGGGCTTCTTCCGAAGGTGAGGGCTCCGAAGTAGGGGCATTCCACTTCAGTCGTCGACACGGGCGGCAAGCAAGGAAGATGAATATAATTATTAGTATTAGTAAGACAGCGGCGGCGTTGACGTAGGTGAGGGGCTGAACGTGGGATAAGACATGAGACCGTTCTTGGAGGGTTTCGGTGATACGATCCAATTGCTGATCCCAAGGGGGATAGTTAAAGGAAGGTACAAGAGTTACAGAGGCAAGAGGAAGGTTGAAGAGAGGAATTGGTGGGAGGTGAGCCATAGGGTGTACAAGACGAGGCGTGTTGTTAAGGGAGCGTACTCTGGGGTTTGTGGATATAAAGCTAGAGGTAATAATAGAACAACCGGAGGGGATTCTACTAACTGGATCCAATTGTATCATACTACGGTTGTTCGGGCAATCCAGGGTTGCTTCACGTTTTTGGGGGATGGACAGGAGGAGATCGGAACTTATTTGGAATTTGGTTGACAAAGGTGTTCTACAGTGAGTAATGTCGCGGGTGGTAAACCGGGTGTACTGTTGGTAGGTTTTGGAAAGGAAAAAGTATGGGTGTTCTGTGTGTAAGATGAACGGGTCACGTTTTCCCTCATAGAGTAAACTGTGGGAAAAAGGGGTGAAAAGATAAGCGTTGTATATTTGAGCATCGAAGAAGGGTATAACAATAATGATAGAGAATGGAGACAAAGGTAAGCATAGTGGCCGAAGTTAACATTATTAATAATTTTGGGTGTGTTAGCGGTTACTTCCGAGAAGTTCTCCAGGACGGGAATTTGGGTCTCACCTTGGGTTTGACCGAAGGTCGGTCCGGGGGACGAAGGGGGTGAGGTGGATGGGTCGCTGAGGTAGTGGCTAGGGACTCGGGTATTCGCGCAGTTGGAGCAGGCCGAGTCGATGGCAGCTGGGGGGTTTTCGGTGGTAGGGAGGGGCTTTGTGGAGGTGTCTTGTCTTGTGTAGGTGTCTTAGGGACGGAGTGGAGTGTGGGTACGGGGTCGGAGCTTGGCTCGAGTAAAGGGCTATGTGTGTGTTCTAGTGACTCGGGTATTCGCGATTGGGAGCGAGTCCACGGGCCTTGCGACGACTCCTGTGGTCGAAATCGATATGTCACCGTAGGGTCTGTTTTAAGGTCGTCGATAGGTGAGGGTGGTGATGGTGAGTCGGGGGGCTCCTCACTGGCTGCGGGGCCCTCCGGTAGAATTTTAAAGTTTGGAGTTGTCTCCGGGGCTTCTTCCAAAGGTGAGGAAGGAGCAGCAGGGAGTGGCTCCAGTTCATTTTCAGGTTCAAGGATAGCTTCCTCAGGCTGTACGGACAGGGTAGTCCGAGGGGGCCTTAGGTAGTTTTCCCACTCGTCCGACTTCTCGGTTTCGGTAGTGGTAACGCGGGGTTGGGTTGTATCCCCTTGTTGTCGGGACGACTTCGGTTGAGGGGGATTCGGATCCTCATTCGTAACCTTAATTTGGTTGGCATGAACAACCTTTTTCTTTAAGGTTTGTAAGTGTTGGATGGTGAAGGTGTTATGCCCCAGGTCTTCGAGGACGCGATATGGCCCTACCCATTTTGGACAGAGTTTTCGACTGAGGCCCGGAGGCTTCGTACCTGCCAACCAGCAACGGTTTCCAGGTATTACGGTCCGTTGCTTAGGGTACCGCTTGTGTTGGTAGTGGACCATTCGGTCGGTCTCATGGTTGAGACATCGTCGTGTATCTTCGAAAACCTGAAACGAATGGCGAGCCAGGTCGTCCGCATAGCGTTGAGGCTCCTGTAGGTCAAATCCCTCTTCGGTGGAGTCGTTTGGGAGGTCGAAAGGAAATCTTGCATCGTAATGATACAATCTAAAATGAGGGGTGTCCCCGATGAGTTGACTGTGGTTGTTGTTAACAGTCCACTGCACCATGGAGATGCACTCGTCCCAATTACGTTGGTCCGCGTCCACGAGATGTCGTAGGACGTTAAGGATCTTTTCGTTCTGCCTCTCAACCAGACCATTTGCTGCCGGATGGTACGGTGTTATTTGTACCTTTTGGATGTGGAGACGTTTGCATAACTCTACGAACATCGCGGAGGTAAATTCCCGAGCGTTGTCCGAGAGCAACACGACCGGCGTGTTGTGCCGTTGAATTACTCGTTCGAGTAAACACTTGGCAATTATCTCCGATGTATGGGCAGGCACAGGTACAATTTCATTATACCTGGTAAAATGGTCGGTGAAAACGACAACGTATTTGTTTCCATTTCGACTTTGGATAAAGGGGCCCATCACGTCCATTCCTACGCGCTCCCAAGGTCTAACAGGAACGGGGTACGCATGCATATGCGCGGTGGGCGGACGCGCTCCTTTATGCCTGGCACATGCCGAGCATGCCTTGCAATGTTCTGTTACCTTGGTGCGCGTGAGTGGGAAATGGTAACGCGCTTGGACCAACTTTAGGGTTCGTTCAATTCCGGGATGCCCAGCACAAACGCTGTCGTGGCAAAGTTTGATTGCCACGTCTTGAAGACTCTCGGGAACTTCTACCACGTATTGCCCAGGAGAAATTTGATAATTCAAAATTTGATCCTGGAAAGCATACAACTGGTGAAGTTCCGAATTTGGTTGGGCTTTTAATTGCTGCACCAAATTAGAAATATACGAGTCCTTGCGTTGTGCCTCGAAGAGCGTGTCTCTATCGAAATTGGGAATAGTCTCAATCCGATGAATTCCACGGACCTCTTCGGGTTTATTTATTCGGGATAAACAATCCGGGAGAACGTTGAGTTTTCCGGGACGGTGAACGTATTCGGGGCTAAAGTCCTGGACGGTAAGAGCCCAGCGACCTAATCGCCCGTCGGGTAGTTTTTTAGAAAATATGAGGTTAACGGAGCGTGGTCCGTTTTTACTGTTATTTTATACCCGTAGATAATATTCTTGAACTTCTTCAGGGCCCATACGATGGCTAAAGCTTCTCGTTCAGTCCCTGAATAGTTACGTTCGGGTTTGGATAGTAACCGACTCGCATAAGCCACAGGTAGTTCGGTACCTTCTACTTCTTGGAGTAGGACGGCACCTAACCCGTAGTTAGAAGCGTCCGTGGCTACTATAAAAGGTTTACCAAAATGGGAACTGCAGTATGGGTTCTTGCAGGAGTTTGTCGCGGAGATCAGTGAAGGCTTCCTGATGCTCAGAATTCCATTCAAAAGTAGCCTTCTTTTTGAACAAATTGGTCAAAGGAGCGGCTATGTCTGAAAACCTAGGAATGAAATTGCGATAGAATCCTACAAACCCGATAAAGGTTCGCACTTCATCAACGTTTCGAGGAACAGGGTAATTTAGGAGAACCTGAAGTTTGGCGGGATCCGGTCGGATTCCGTCAGAGGCAAGAAGAAATCCTAAATACACAAGCGAGGATCGGAAAAATTGGCACTTAGTCAATTTTAGTTTGAGATTCTCGTTCGAAAGACGTTGGAAGACTTTGGCAAGACGTACGAAATGTTCTTCGACTGTATCGCTATAGATCACTATGTCATCTAGATAGACTAAGGCATGAGACCCTAATAATCCGGACAACACAATGTTCATAAGTCGAGAGAAATTCGCAGGACCGTTTCGGCACCCGAATGGCAAAACATTCCACTCGTAATGGCCCTGGTTGGTAGTGAACGCAGTACATGGCCGTGACTCTGGAGACAGAGACATCTGCCAGTACCCTGAAGCTAAATCCAGCGAGGTAAAATATTTAGCTTTACCAACATATTGAATGACCTCCTGCATGTTGGGAAGCGGAAATCGGTCTGGAACGGTCACTTTATTCAGGCGTCGGTAGTCGATGCACGGTCTTAACGTTCCGTCCTTCTTCTTGACCAGGATCAACGGAGAAGACCAAGGACTAACCGACGGTCGGATAACATCCAAATCTAACATCTCCTTCACGTGTTCCTCAACAACCAACTGCTGGGAGTGCGGAACGCGATATGGCGGAATGTAGATGGGCTTTGTGTTATCCGCTAGATTAATATGAAAGGGGACGAGGTTTGAACGTCCCAAAGCATCACCCTTGAGTGCGATGATGCTTTCGTGTTCGACCAAGAAGTCCAATAATTGGTCAAACAAGTCCGGGTCGCTGCAAAGGAAAGAATTTGCGGGATCGGACTCTAGACATGCTTTGTAATTAGCACGTAATGTTTGCTGAGGTACGCCTCCAGGAGTACACCTGCGTACGTCGTGAGAAATACGAATAGGCTCAGCTTGGGCCAAATAGGCCTTGCCTATTACCGTATTAGGTTGTAACGTAATGGATTCGGAACCAACATTAGCGCACAATAGAGGGATAGTTGCCTCTTCGCTAGTGCACAGACTGCGTGCAATTACTAAGCCTGAATGTTGAACTTGGTTTTCAAGAACATTCTCCACGACTACTGAAGTCGCAGGATCCACGTAAGTACCATCGTTAAAGGTAACAATTACGCGGAAGCAGACCTGTTGGTTGGGCTCAAGAACGAATTCTTCCTTAACTCTCAACTGAAACTCATCGGTTGGAACAGACTCTGAACTAACTTTCAAGGAACGCCGGACTTGGCGTGCAACGGGATTTCTGAAAAGGGGAACTTAAAGGATTCTACTACAGTGGTATCTGGATTATTCCGTGAAGGGCCCTCGGGGTCCTTAAGTGGAGCAGTAACTCCTGGTTTTTCCCACAACGGAATAGCTACCCCTGGGGAGGGCAACCCGGCTCGTCCTCTTACTGGAATCCTGGAGCCGGCAGGTCCTCTAAAAAAATTATCGGGCAGATTGGTCGTCTCCCGACTTTCCAGTTCTAAGGCTGGTGATCTGGTGTATCCAGCTCGGTCAAACATTCTGTAAAAATATTTCGAACTTCCTGGTTCGATAGATTAGGGTTAGGGTTAGTTATATAAGAGGGGGTTCCCTCAGGGTATCCCTTCTTCTTTGGCCTCCTGGGAGGTCGAGATCCTTTGGACCACTCATCCCGTCGCTGGGGCGGTGCACCCTTCTCCGGCATTTGGGACGATCTCCCCGCCGGTGACCGGATTCCCTGCAGGATCGCAATAAGCAGCCGCCTGCATTGGTTTATACCATGCCCTACTTGACAGCAGTTGTAACACCGTAGGGGCGAACTTGGGGGAGTCTGTCGCGATGAGTTTGGTCGAGACTGGTTCGACGGCGCGGGCGTTGCAGAAGCAACCTTTTGCTTCTGGGGCCTTCCTGTTTGTTCGGTAGCATAACGGATGGACTGGGAGGTTTGGTTCGTTCTTCCCTCGGTTGACGAATATTCAGATCAGTTGAGTTTGGACACGACTCCTTCATTTTGTTCACGACCGTTGCTAACGACGCGGTGAGATCCGCGTGTTTCTGGAATCTAACTTGGTGGTGACTTGGTAGGTTCGCATACATGGCCGAAAAGGACAATATCTTCGCCGTTTGCGAGGACATTTTATAATCAAAAGCTCCTTCAAGGGCTAAGATGACACTATTCATAGTGCCTTGAATGCGATTCCTAAACTCCATAAATCTTCACCATCCTGCCAACGCAATCGGAACAAATTCGTCATGGCCACAAATGGTTGAGTGTCGCTGACATCTCGGAAATTGTCCAAGAGAATCCGACGATACTGGGTCCATGTAGTGGCCGCTTTCTAAGTCGGGGTTAGTGTCAACAAACTTCGATGCTGACCTTCTTCTAGATCTACAAACCGTTGTGCTTCCAAGATCCTATCCTTGTCCGTGATCACCTTCTCATTCTCGAAATATACTTCCAGTTTGTGGAGCCAGTGGTGAACAAGTGGCTCGGTGGTTTTCCGCGACGGTTCCCTTAAATCTTGGAACGGACGGGTAAGTTGAGTAACCTGGAATACGTAATATTCGTGGCAGGCGCAGTCGCGGCAGCAGCAGCAGTGGAAGAGTGTTAGTGTCAGCCATGTTGATGGGAATGCGGCGACGTTTAGGGAAGGACGGGCGTGGAGGTGTAAGTGGTAATAAAAATTCCCTGTCTGAATCGGAATCGGAATCGGAATGTGGCATACACGTCACGCGCGAAAACAAACAATGAAGTGTGTTTAGGCTGTGTGGTCTAGTATATATAGTATCAGCGTTTGCGTTGTTTTGTTTGTTTTTTTTGGGGGGGGGATGGTCCAAATTAAGTAAACTACTAATTATTTAATTAAAAAAAATTAGAAGTTTAAAAATTCGGTTAACTTAATCAAACGCAAAACAATCGAGGAAACCTCAACAACTGCAGTAACACACTAAAATATCGTATATCAAGAACGACGTGATAGCTAAAAAAAACAAGTTATGCCAGTTTTGTTCTATCACTCTCCTTAAATAGGTGTTATCATAGTAATAAAAAAACGAAATAAGAAAAAAATAAAGGTTGGGATAGCAAAAGGTTACTTGCTTGTAATCCGATTGTCGAATCGTTGGTCTCCAATGAATGAAGAGTCCCACACAAAGTCCCTTTCCGTATCCTCGATCCTAACGATGGCAACGTGAGTTCCAGCGGTGGTGGATCCTACCCTCTGCCTGAGTTCGCAAGGAAGTACCCTAGTCGTGCCCCAATCGTAATCACGGATGTGGCCTGCAATTAGGTCACAAGCGTAATTTCCGTAGCACCAAGTAAAACAATTAAAATGAAAAGAATAACCTAACCCTACCTA
>JAJOZX010000045.1:15000-20000 GCA_023014485.1 Bathynomus jamesi | reverse complement strand
GAAATTTTTCATTTAATTTTATTTAAATTTTGCAATTCTTAAGTTAAATTTTCTGAGTTTAAACTAATTAAAGTTTGAGTTTCAGTTCATATTTATGTAACATTCCTGCTGATAGATAATTAAATCCTGTTCTTTAATTTAGTAATTTCAGTGAAATTAGTAAGAATTATCAATTAAAAACTTATTCAGATTATAAATCTGTGCAGTTATTTTTCTAGAATTTATTTAGGCTTAAAAAATTATAAATTGTTGGAATTGCTAAATTGATAGTGAAATCCAAAAAACGAAAGCTGTGTCACTATCCTCTTGCTCAAAATTTGGTACTCAGGTGTGGGAAGTACAGCCTAACCTTTAACCTGACCATTAATTTGTTTGACAGTTTTCCCTTTGACCTTACAATTTATTTTCAAGAAAGTTATTTGTTTGTAATTAAGTCAAGATTCTACTGCTGTGAATTAGTTTGATCACCGAGTGGGTTTGGTATTGCCAGGATTCAAGTTTGGCATACCTTTTGGGGGGCCTTTTCGGGCCTACCATTGAGCCTCAATTTTTGTGAATACCTTTTTGTCCTATTCAAATTAAATTTAAAATTTTGATTCAAGAATTCCCTCTTATTATTCTAGAATTAAGTAAAATTCGATTAAGTATTTTTTAGTTCCAAGTTCAAGAAATTTTAACATAAACATGTCTGAACTTAAAGAATTTATTAAAAGGCGTGGAGGTCATAGAGCTATGGTTTCTAGACTCCTTTCGAGTTTGGACGAGCTTTTAAACGAGAAGGAAATTCTCGTTGAAGATCTAGAGAGTAGACTAGAACAACTTTGTAACCATCAATGTAAACTTTCGGA
Source organism: Bathynomus jamesi (assembly GCA_023014485.1). Lineage (NCBI taxonomy): Eukaryota > Metazoa > Arthropoda > Malacostraca > Isopoda > Cirolanidae > Bathynomus > Bathynomus jamesi. The sequence continues at coordinate 19,152 of JAJOZX010000045.1, read as the reverse complement.
ACTTAATGATAAAATTCAGTGTAGTTTAGAGGATCAAGAATATTTAGATGATTTAAAAGAATCGGAGGAAAGGGATTTAGAAATTCGAAAATGCATTTTTAAAGTGAAAAATGTATTAGCTCAAATAAAGGATGCAAAGGAAAAAATTAATAGTTCTGGAAATGCAGCAAATAACCTAGAAAATAGCTTTTCAAACGCCGAGAAATTTCAAAGTGACTTCATGAATGGGTTAAGTGCTATTTTGAAGCGTAATGCTGCACCACCTAACCTTCAGTGCAGAAATTTCAGTGGTTCTACTGACAAGCACGAGTTTAAAGACTTTCTTAGTCAGTTCGAGAATTTGATAGGTGTTCGTACTGATCTGACAAATTCTGCCAAATTATCATACTTGAAGGGGTACTTGAGGGACATAGCTTATCAATCAATTAAACATTTGTCAAATGTTGATGACAATTATGAGATAGCTCTAGACATTTTAAAAGATCTCTTTCTAGACATCCCTTATATAATTGATGAGTCACTCAAGAAATTAGTTACGGCTAATGAAATTGATGACTTTCAATATGATAAATTAAATAACTGGCTTAGTGAAATTCGAGCTATGGTTCTTGATCTCAAAAATTATGAGGTGGATTTAATGGATGAAACCTCGTCTGGTAGTTTGTTGTTGGGTCACATCTTAATGAGTAAATTACCTATTTCATTCAAGAAGGAAATTGTTCGCAAATGCGAATCCAATTACCCTTCTCCAAATCAAATTTTTAAGAATTATGGTGAGATTATTAAAACTTTGTCCAGATTAAAGTCTAGTAAAGCCAAGTCTAATCAAAATCTCAAAACGTTCTATAAACCCAATAATGTGGTAAAAAACATTAAAAGTGAAGAACCTAAAGCCACTCTTCAAACTTTTCAGACTGCAGCCTCAAATATGCCTCAACCTAAAAAGGCCGGTCCTAATTTTAAAAAGTGTAAATTTTGTGATGGCGACCACTCTTTAATTCGCTGTTCTAAATATGACACGCTTCAAAAAAGACTTAAAAGATGTCAAGAAATCGATTTATGCTCTCATTGTTCGAGCATCAGACATTTGGGAAATAATTGTCCTGGTAAAGCTAACAAGCTCTCATTTTCTTGCGCAACCTGCGGTTTGAACTCTCATATTTCAGCATTATGTCCCAAGTTGGGTTCAAATAAAATAACTAATGGTGTCGAGACTCAGGTAAACAGTGTATCGGTGCATGCATTGTCTTCGGAGAATCATATATTTCGAAGTCGCGGCGTCTTGTTACCTACCGTGACTCTAGAATTTGTAAATCAAAATAATGTCAAATCAGTTAGGTGTTTGCTAGATTTAGCTTCACAAAGATCATATATCAGACCCTCAGTTCTAGATGGTTGGGACTGTCAATTAAAGCAAAAACCTAAATTCGAATGTCTAATAAGAACCTTTATTGGATCTCAAGTTAGAGAAATTCAAGAAGTGGAGTTGGGTGTAAGGCTGAATCCATCTAAAGCAACTCTCAAGAACTTCATCGTAGATGAAAAGATGGATTTAGATTATACCGTTCCAGAATTAAAAAACGTGATTTCTCAACTTCAAGAAGAAGGAATTACGTTCGGGGACAAGTCCTTCTATAACCTTCAGAATGATTTCGTCTCAAACATTGAAGGATTAATTGGAATTGATGTGCTTCAAGATTTTATGCCATTCTCCTTCGTAAAACTCAAGAATGGTACTGCCATATCAGTTTCTCAAGGACTTATACCTATTGGAGAGTTGGATACTTTTAAGAGTCCAATTCAACATTCCAGCAACAGTCGTAGATCTGTCAAGGAAACTCGTCAGTTTTCTTCAAGAACTCCTGTTAAGAAATTATGACTAGAAAGATCTGAAATTGATCAACAAAATTCCCTTCCTCTGACTGAGACTGATGGATCAAGTTTCAATTCAAGTTTTGATTCGAGTTTCACGGCAGCGGAGCAATCTGCTGTTCGAGTTTTAAAACCTACTAATTCAGGGCTTTCGGGGTGTAAAAACCCTTGGCATTGTTCCCTTTTTAAACTTAAATCAGGGCTTTCGGGGTGTAAAAACCCTTGGCATTGTTCCCTTTTTAAACTTACTAACCCCTCAAGTGAAACACCGAATCGAAGCTTAGCTTCAAATATTCAAATACCCTGTTTAAATCAGGACTCAAATGATTTACAGATTCACGAGTCTGGAGATGGGAAGAGTTCGCTTGCGGTCTTCAACGATGATGAACCGGGTCTGCATTCTATCGTGAACTGTGTCGTGAATCCGACCCCAAGTTATTTCAATCCTTTGTGTCACTGTAAATCCGACTCCGATCTAGACTTAGGTTTGGAAAATTTATATAAATTGGAGTCTATAGGTATAGATGAGAGTTCAAATGGTAGTTTGGATGAGATCAAGGTTAAACAATTTAATGACTCTATACATCTGTCTGGTGGCCAATATTATGTGGAGTTACCGTGGCATGAAGAGCTAATTAACCGTATTCCATCTAATCATAAAATAGCATTGGCAACTCTAAAAAGGGTAATTGGATTTCTCAATAAGAAAAACTTGCACTCTAAATATGCTGATGTATTTAAACAGCAACTAGATGATGGGATAATTGAAAGGTTTGATGTGACTCCAGACCAATATCAGAACTACATCTGGATACCTCATAGGCCGGTCATTAGGGTAGGAGATCAAGTTACAACTAAAATAAGGCCAGTTTTCAATTGTAGTTTGAAAACAGGTGAAGCTCCTTCTCTTAATGAAGCTGCATATCCTGGTGTAGACCTCATGAATTCACTGTTTACCTTATTATGCTCATTCAGAACCAATCAATACGTAATCCTTTCAGATATAAAGCAGGCATTTCTTCAAATCAAGCTCAAGCTTGATGTTGATAAAAATAGGTTTTGTTTTTTCTGGGAAGAGGACGGTCAATTATTAACTTATCGGTATACTACCATAGTATTTGGTCTGGCCAGTTCACCTTTCATACTCAACTATGTCATTAAATATCACGCCAATCAGTATCTAGATGATTTATGCTCTGAAGTTCTCAAGAAACATTTTTATGTGGATAATTTAATTTTCACGAATTCAGATCCAGAATTACTTCTGGAATTATACTCCACTTTAAATCAGAGAATGTCTGAGGGAGGTTTCAACCTTAGATCATGGAACACTAATCTAGACTGTCTCAAAAACATAATGGTTCAAGATCAAAATGTTGTTCAACATGAATGCTTGGAAAAGGTGCTGGGTTATCACTTTGATGTAAGTCGGGACTTAATCTTGCTGTCAGAATATGATCTAGACCCTGAAGCTTGTACCAAGCGCCAAATCCTTTCCCAAATTTCTAAAATTTTTGATCCATTATCCCTTTACCTCCCAGTTACCATTCGGGGTAGGCTTCTCGTGAGAAAATTGTGGAAGCTTAAGTTGTCTTGGGATGAGAAAGTCGGTCAAGATGAATTGAAGGTTTGGACTAAGATTTACAAAGATCTTAAAGAACTTTCAAATCTTTCTTTCAAACGTTCAGCTTTCGATTCTAGTGACTCTGCTTCATTAGTCATTTTTTGTGACGCTAGTGCCAGTTGTTACGGATTTGCAGTCTATGCAGTTGGCCCTTCAGGATCAAACTTAGTTTTTTCCAAGGCTAAAGTGGCTCCTATTCAAGCACGTACTTTACCTACTTTGGAATTACTTTCAGTTTATCTAGCGTTCAAATGTCTTCCTCAATTTCTCTCATCCATTAAAGCTCAGTTCTCAAATATCAAGATTTTTGTTGATGCTCAAATTGTGCTGTCTTGGGTCATTTCGTCAGACCTCAATGTCAAAATAAAAAACATGTTTGTTCGAAATCGAATTCAGGATATTAGACATATGCATCAAGAAATTCAAACTAAATTCAATATTTCAATATCATTTAATTATGTCTCAACTAAAGAAAACCCCGCAGATCTCATTACTCGGGGAATATCATTTAAAGAATTTGAGAACAATCTAGAACTCTGGATGCATGGACCTGAATGGTTAGTTCTAGATTCATCCTTTTGGCCTAAATATGATCTTCAGTGCCTATCTAACCCAAACAAATTAAAGACACAATCAGCTACAATTACATCTGTCAC
>JAJOZX010000044.1:2570000-2572912 GCA_023014485.1 Bathynomus jamesi | reverse complement strand
CTCATTCTCGGGTAGCTGGTACCGTGTATGGAGTCGCAATAGTTTCTTTTATACTACACTCCGACTTCTTCTTGTAGTGGATCGGAGGATTCTGTGAACCTTACTAAATTCTCTAATGGTTTCCTGATTCTTCTTGTAGCGTATCGGGAAATTATTCTTTTCTATTTTAAAACTAAGTTCTTTGAAGAAAGCAGGGCTCAAAGGAGAAGACAAAGATATTCTCTTACGGTAGTTTACTGATTCTAAAATGTTACAGGCAATGCTTCAGCCTCTAGGTCAGATCAGAATAATCAGAATGAAAATTTGGAAAATTATGAGTTTATATGCACAGATTTTGGTGACACCATTATTATTTAATGTTGACCTGTTTTGTTATTTTCAATTGGCTGAATTTGTTTTGTAAAGTATTTGAAAATAAAGGTAAATTTTTTGGCTGTAACAGCGTCTAGGCAGATAAGCAAAATATTTGAAGATGAAGTCATATATTTCTTTTAAACAGCATATTGACAGATCTGATGTTATGATTTGTCGAGTTAACTAAAAATGGAAATTGAAATATGCATTTCATTATGGATTAAAATTTAACATGCATATGAGCCAAAATTAAATACTTAAAATTTAAAATTAAGTGTTAAGCAAAACATGACTTTATCTTTTACAACAAAGAGAGAATGTATAAACAAAATTAATATTGCAGAATTTAACATGATTACATGATTAAGATAATCTAAAAAATTATTAAATAATTGAAAAAAGAAGTAATTCATCAATTATTTAGCAAAATTAAAATTGGAAGAAAATCAAAAGATTTTCCAAAACTCGGGTTTTATTTCCAGTTAGAGTGTATGAGAGTTTGGACTTTATATGCAAAAATGAATAAAAGAATTATTCATTATTCGTTTTATTTAAATATATATATAATATATATATATATATACATATATATTATATATATAATATATATATATATATAAAACATATTTGATTCTTGTTTCTTCGTTTGTTATAAGGAAATTAAAAGTGTTAAGGAGAAATTACTCCTTTTCACTAAATAGATTCTTAAAATTATAAAGGAATACACAATTAATATGATTTCTTATGTAATTAAAAGTAGTTAAATAATTACAGAAAATTCCCATAACGAAGAAGAATAAGGGTGACAGTTCACATTAAAGACGCACGTTATTGTTAGAAAAGTTGACATTTTTCATTTAAAAGATAAATCTAAGTGAGGAGTTTAGGTTTTCCTAGAACAATATTAAAAACATAAATTCCTCTTCTTAAGAGTCCATTAATAATTAAAGAGTCTCCACGCATTGAATCACTTCCTATATACATTCGATCTAAAACTTATAATAACAATTTGCGAGTAGCATTTTCGCTAGCATTTGAGCAAATGTTTATTTCGAAGCTAAACTGAAGCCTTCTCGAAAGGAAATAGCCACTTTAAGGCAAGAAAAAGCCTATAAAAAAGAATGATTTTCAGGCTCCGCATTATATATATATATATATATATATATATATATATATATATATATATATATATATATATATATATATGCTATTGCCTAAAATGTAGTTAACATAGCGTCACAAAGTCGCACAAGGAAACGTTTTATGGCTACTCATTTCGTACTGAAGGAAAGCAAATGATTCATACTTGGAAACAGAATCTCTCAAAAGACATTGAACAATGCATAAACTTCTGCACTTTCGGAAGAAGACTTGAGGAATCGCTATTTCCGATTTCATGAATTTCGAGAAAATTCCTTATGAGACGATGATGTGTACAGTCGATGGTTAATATCCGAGTGATGTCAACGATGTTTCTTCGCTTATTGTCTCGAGCGAAGGAATATTTTAGGAACTCAGTTACCATTTTCTTACAATCATCACCATTTCCTTCTTGAAAAATTTTATTATAACAAATAATAAAACCAACACTTGATAAAACATCTTGTTTATTCATTCGCGATAGTTAAAGCAAGTACTGTAAAAAGCAAGTGTTAAAATCAAGTGTTAAAAAGCCCTTGTGTGTTTTCCCATAACCTTTACAGAACACAGCAAATTTTCACTAAAAAAGAAAGTCACCAAACTACTCAATGACTTTTACCCACAGTTACAAATTAGAGTTGTATTTAGGCCAGGTCGCACTTTGGTAGTTTTTTTGGTCCAAGGATGTCATTCCTAAAGATTTACAGGCATCTGTCGTCTATAAATACCAATGCCGCTGTTGTAATGCAGTGTATATTGGCCAATCAAAACGCCAATTGAATCTTTGAGCATAAGGGCAAGTCAATTTGGACGGACGGACCACTGACTAATTTCTTCATTTAGCACTATTCGTGCGCATGCGCATAGTGCTTATCATCCCATACAATTTTACTGATTCTCAGTCATCACCTCTCGCTCCAACACTGCGGAGCAACTAATAATAGAGTATCTGCTGACTATTAAGGAGAAGCCCTTGCTATCAAGCAGTGTAACTTCTCTGAACCTTTTATGTTTTCAGAGTAAGTTTTTTGTCCTTACCTTTTATTAGTTTGCTATTAGATATTTTCCTGTGATGCTTGAAATTGTTTTATCTTTACTGATGCCATACTTTGATTTTATGTTTCTTCTTCGAACAGGGTTTTATGCCAAGTTTAGATTTCATTTTGTCACCTTGATTTTATACGAGTTTAAGTATATAGGGGTTTCTTTGTTAACTTAGGTTTTACTTCTTCATGCTCACTTTTGCCACGCATTGTTATTAATAAGCAGGATTCCACATAACTTCTTGTACCTTGTATGGAATGTTTTTCTTTTAGATTGCCTGATGATGGAGAAAGTCTGCCTCGAAACTATTCCGATTGAATAAACAAGACGTTTTATCAAATATATATATATATATATATATATATATATATATA
>JAJOZX010000044.1:2312500-2565000 GCA_023014485.1 Bathynomus jamesi | reverse complement strand
AGTTCAGATGATGGCGGGCGGTTGGGTATTCCCGTTAACAGGAAAGCACCAAAAATAATAATATGTTACACGGAACATTAATTTTTACTGTATTATAGTAGTACTAGTAGAATGGGTGCAAAGTGTCGAGCGGGGTAATGGGAAGATGTGAGATGGAAGGGAGGGAGGAGGGGAAATAAGGGGTTGTTCAAAAATTACATAACGCTCCAGGGGGTGGGGTTGTATGTCCAAACGTTACGGGATGTTACAGGTGGGTGGCTGTTTCCAGTGGCGTTACATAATGCTATTAACCAATGACTTTTGTGAACCCTCTGTGCCTGTGGCCAATGGCTAAGCTTTTTTTTAATTCTGTTGCCAATGCTAACAACCCAAAGGGTCATAATAGCACATAATACACTTATTTTAATTTATAAAATTTATTGATAGTACAAGTTGTTACAACAGCGTCATCAATTTATAAAATGTGTTCCAAATACTGAATTATTGTAAAGTTTTACCTAAAAATGAGTTAATAAAACTAGGTAGGGTAAAAGCTCCCTACCACTATCACAATAATAGACAATAAGAATAAAGGAAACACGCTAATGATACAAGCATATTGCTGTATTTAGATGTCATCTTGCCATGGTTATCGTCGAGATTTAGTACCCATGACGACAGATAAATTAGGTGGAATTTCGAAATCATCCATGTCGACGTCGTCCTCATCAAACCATTAAAATTCTTCGTTTTCCTTAATAATAATAATAATAATAATGAATCTAACGTGTAAAATATTGCGAGATGAAGAAATCTGCGTGCCGTGTGACGTAAGATCGTGTGATGTGACGTCGGAGGGGCGGGGGAGTGTTTGGGGAAGTGTTAAATAACATCTAGTGTTACATTATATCTGATCTAGTGTTACAAAATGTTGTAGGGGAATGAGGGGTGTCAAGGTTCAGCAAACATGGCGTTACGTAATTTATTAACGGCCCTTAATGAAGCATGGAGAGTGCCACTGAGGGGGAGAGGAGTGACGAGGGGGAGTGACAAGGGGGTGGGAGTAATACTGCCACAATGCTAATATGAATATGTAGTGTAGTTAAATAACCTAATCTGAAAAGTAAATAAATAAAAACTAGTATATACAGTATGTAGCGATCAGATACTTTCGCTATTTCCACAGAACCACGACCAAGCTGACGTCACATCGCGAGCCACACTGAAAGCTTTCTTTCAGGACTCCTGGAGGAACTATGTTAACAACATCTCCTTTGGTGCATCCTCATCTGCAGTTTGGAGAAAAATCCGGGTCTTTCAAGGCTCCTCCTCTATGCTACCACGTAAGGTCTTAGTTAAAGATAGCATTCCATACTCTGACCCGGCAGTGATCTGCAACATGCATTCGAAACTACACTGAACCCTTTGTTTATAGAATGGCCGAAACTAAGCTCTCGCATATCTCTTTTCGTTCTGATAATGGGGAAGTTTATAACACTCTCTTCACTCTGCCTGAGTTGTTAGACTCTCTACATCATTCTGGCTCCTCCTCCCCTGGACAGGATGGTATCCATTATTCCTTTTTGCGAACATCCGAGTTCTTCTGGTAAGCTTCAGCTTTTACGCTTCTATAACTTACTTTGGCTTACTGACTCCTTCCCTACTCAGTGGAAGTCAGCTCTGATTCTCCCCTTTCTCAAGCCTGGGAAGCTTCCAACTGATGTTCAGTCATACCGCCCTATTGCTCTCACTAGCTGCCTGTGCAAAGTCTTTGAGAAGATGGTCAACAGGAGGCTTCTTCTTTACTTGGAGGATAGCTCTCTTTTAGATCTCCATCAGAGTGGTTTCCCCAGGGGCTTTTCTCCTTATGATGCACTTACCCGTCTGGAATGTGGTGAACGGGAGACTGCCTTACGGGGTGAATACCTTGTTGCTGTGTTTCTTGATATCTCCAAGGCATTTGACTCAATCTGGCATCATGGTCTTCTGCTTAAATTGCACAATCTTGGACTGCGTGGCCATTTAGCTAACTTTATTGCCAACTTCTTGCTGCACAGACGTATATCAGTATATTCTGATAACCACCTCTCAGAGACTTGTGAGACTGAGACAGGGGTTCCTCAAGGCAGTGTACTTAGCCCCACACTCTTCCTGATTATGAACAACGACATCTTCGCTGCACCCACTTCTGTCTCATACTCCATGTATGCTGATGGTTGTGCCTTTTGGGTACCTTCAGGTGACCTCTATGAGGCCTTAAAATATGCTCAGGACATGCTAGACCCTTTAATTGACTGGTCCCATGACTAGGGATTGAACTTTTCTGTTGCAAAAACGACGTATATCGTCTTCGCCAAACGCCCTATTCTTGACCATCGTCCACTACACTTAGACTCCTCTCCCATTACTCGAGTAAATGAATATAGGTTTTTAGGGATGGTTTTCGATCAAGGTCTGACCTGGAAATCCCACAGTGACTCCATCAAATATCGGTGTACCAAGCCTCTTTCTATCCTGGGATATCTCTCCAACACGACGTGAGGATCCTGCAGGGATACCCTACTCCGGCTGTACAAAGTTCTGGTTCGATCAAGAATTGACTATGGAAGTTTCTTATATTCCCCTGCTGCTTCTTGTCATCTCCTTAAATTAGATAGGCTCCAGTATTGAGGCATTCGACTTGCTATGGGCGCACTGCGCTGCACCCGGGTTGACCTTCTGGAAGCAGAGGCTCTTATCATGCCTTTACAATTTCGCCGTTTATTGTTGGATCTTCGTTATCTTCTCTGCACCTTCGGCATAGCTCATCACCATGTCTGCCGGTTGTACCTGGATTTCTACTTGTTCCAATTTTATCTGCAACGCCCCCATCTTTTGACCTTCATTGCTGCTGCTCAAAGGATTTTCTCTGCTTTTAACATTTCTGCTCATGACTTACACTCCAGCGGGCTGTCCCCCCTCTATTTGATAACTCCATTCCCTTTCAATTATGTCCTCCTTAAGTACTCAAAGTCTCAGGTAGCCTCTGTTGTCATACAAAGTAATTTCTTTTCCCTCATAGAGTCCTTATCAGCCTCCTAATTTATCTACACAGGTGGTTCTAAACTTCTAGATGGACAAGCAGCATCTGCCTTTATCATTGACACTGTCACCACATCTTGGCAGCTGCCCTCTACCTGTGGCATTTTTAGGCAGAACTTTATGCCATTTTTTCGAGCAGTTCAGTACATTTCTCGCAACATGCTGCATCATCACAACTGTGTTATCTGCTCTGATTCCTTCTCCGCTCTGCAAGCCCTGGAAAGAAACTCTTCTCTACATTTCCTCATCTACCGAATTTTACGGTTGCTACATTTGCTTCCCACCCATATCTCGATAATCTTCCTCTGGATACCGAGCCATGTGGGTATCCCAGTGAGGCTGGTGACGTTGCTGCCAGGAATGCAGCGATCTTTGGCTCTCGCGTACCTCTCAAACTGTTTTCTCATGAGGCGCAGGCCCTCCTCCAGCCTCATGTCCAGAGTTGGTGGCAGGAGGTTTAGAATTCACTTCCTGCCCCGTATTTTACGACAGCCCCTTCAATTCCTCTCCATTGGCCATCACCTAATTTATCCCGACGAGAACAGGTGATCCTGGCTAGGCTCCGCCTTGGTACTTGTCGCCTTACGCACCAGCACTTCTTCATCAATAGCCCTCCTGCTTTTAGTCACCCTTGTCATGCCTCACTTACTCTCTCTCATGTACTCCTTGAGTGTCAGCCATATAATGCTGCCCGTTTTCTTCTTCGGACTGTGTGCCGAGATCTCACTCTACCCTTTTAACTAAGTTCCATTCTCAGCCCATACTTTCCTCCTCATCCTGTACTTAGCTTTTTGATGGAGTCCCAATTGTATGCATTCATTTAATTTTATTTCTTTATTTATTTTTTTTTTCACTTTCCCTGTATATGTAGCTGGAGGCCCTCTTTTCAAGTGCCACAGAGTCGGCCCTGTGGCTGAAGAGGTGATGGGTCTCTTACTATCTTGTCCTATTTCTCCATTTATTATGCCCTGAACACTTGTGATTAACTCTTAACCTCGCAGCATATACTGTCTCCGTTTTGGTGTTAATAACCCATTGGGTTGGTGCACCATTAAATTTAATCAATTACTCAATCAATTTCAGGACTCCTGGTCACAACGCCTCGCATCACCTCCCTCTACGAAGGACCCTGAATGACACGCCTGATCCCATCATGTAAACATCGTTGTGTAAATATCGTAGATTTTCAGCCAGACTCCTTACTGAGAGGGCGCATTCCCTGTGCTCTCTGATATTGTTTTTACTTTTGAATATTGCCGATAAATTTACTGTTGGAAAGTTCTGAATTTTATATACTTGCGTTTATATTCACATTGTTATAGTTAAGTAACTGAAAATTAGTGTTTTTTAATGATTTAGAAGTGTTTTTTAGTGATTTACAATTTTTTTATAACGTGCCGGCTTAATTTAATTTAAACTTGTGACGGTTATAAACGTTAACTACTTTAACTTGCGCGATGCCGTCGCAGAAAGCGTCGTGTGCTAGGTGTGAGGTTAATCGGTGGTATACTGATTTTAAAATTACGACGGCGGTCCTATGACGATTACCAAGAGATCGGTTTGTTTCTTTTGTGAGTTAAATGAAGAAATAGTTCATTTAAAACGTAGTATACGCGAGGTGACGGGAAGACTTGTAACGCTTGATGAGGAAAGGGGTAGGCTTACAGTTGATGAAGGGTGAACCTATACTAACGTTGAAGACGTTAGTAAGTTGAAGGGTGAGGTTAGGAACCTAGTTTCTAGTATAGGTAGCTTATCGGGAAGGTTAGATAGTTGAGGAAGGGGTTAAGGTAGGCCCGAGATTAGTAGACGCGGAGAGATTTAGAGTAATTAAGGGTGGATCTAGGCCACGTACGTTAGATGATAGGAATCCCCCCTTATCGAGGTTTCGAACCCTTTCGCCCAGATGGATAGGGATGTGAACGAGGGGGAAAACGATTTTAATTGGGGACTCCTTAGTACGTCATGTGGATAAGGAGTTCGTTGAACGGAATCCAACCAAGAGGAGGAGGGTCTGTCTACCAGGGGCCAGGGTTGACAGAATTAGAGACGAAGTAGATAGGATTGATGTTCCCTCCCGTCACTCGGTGTTGGTGACGATGGTAGGGGGCAACGACTCTTATAGGCCCGAAACGAGAGTACCTGACCGTTTAGAGAGATACAGTGGGTTAATTAGGTCCCTGAAGGTAAGGTCAGATAGGTCTTTAGTTCTAGGTATTACCTCTAGGTACGGTTTAGGTCTTAGGATTACGTCAAAAACAATATTTTTGAACACTAAGCTAGAAGATTTGTGCTGAGGAAATGTACCCTTCGTAAAGCTGTGGTCAGAATTTAGTGATTCTAGCCTTTTTATAAAAGATGGGGTGCATTTCAATGAAATAAGCAATGATAGGCTAGGTAGGTTAATCGATGAGAACGTTCGAAAATTGTACAGGTCGAAGCGTTTTGGGGTCCGGGAAACACCGGCCCGATGTGAAAAATAGTTTCAAACGCCGATCTGTGGTAAAAATTAATTTAAACGTCTTTTATTGTAACGCGCGTAGTATTAGAAATAAATTGGTCGAATTTAAGGCGATAATTTATCCCGGGAACTACGATATAGTTCCTATAGCCGAAACGTGGTTATATACCGTGACTTGGGACTTGTTTGGGGAACTTGATATAGCGGGTTTTAAACTTTCTGATAATGATAAGTTACATAGGATTGGTGTCTGCGTTTTGTTGTACATTCGTAATTCTTTTAGGGCTATCGAGGTTGAGAGAGAATTTCCGGCATTAATGCGATATGCGTTGAAGTTAGGACGCGTAGTATTAGCTTTAATTTCGTTGTTGTTTATAGACCTTCCGTTCAACCCCTCGATACCGATATTAGATTTTACACACTTCTTGGTAATTTTATTGGGTCTTTTCGGTTTTAGGTCCGGCATTGAATTTTTTCCATGTTTTTGGTATAGATGTAGATTTTTACGCTGGTTCCAATCCTGCAATCCGTTTCTTGGAGAAATAAACACGAAAAAGGTTATGGCCCAAAACTTTTAGTCAAATATCCACCTATAGTTAACAACCTAACCTACCCTAACCTAACCTACTCTACCCTAACCTATCCTACTCAAACCTAACCTACCATAACCTAACCTACCATAACCCAAACTACTTCTGTCAAACGCTGGAGGCATGCATCAAAGCATGCATTCGACCGGGAACGACGATAATGAGCGACAAATGGAAAGCGTAGGAACGCATCGAACAGCTCGAAGGGTACAGCTTCAGTCACAAAATAGTGAACTACAGCGAAAACTTCGTGGACCCTTCAACTGGAGCACACACGCAACGGATAGAGTCGACGTGGAACCAACTCAAACGCGGTAACAAGCGCCGGTGTGGTACGCACTGTTGCATGATCGACTCTTATCTCTGCGAGTTTCTCTGGCGTCGCCGACACGCAGGCAAAGATCTAGTGCGCCAAATGCTGAATGATATTGCGCAGTTTGGCAAGTAGCAAACTTTGGTTTGTGTTCCGTTCTGTGTTCTGGAAACCTGTAAACGTAATAAACTTGCACATAACTGTTTTCGTGTTTATTTCTCCGAAAAACGGATTGCAGAAATGGAATCAGCGTAAAAATCTACGTCTATGCCAAAAATATGAAAAGAATCCAATGCTGGACCTGAAACCGAAAAGATCCACTTTATTTAATAATCGGGATAGTATAGTTCTAGGAGACTTTAACTGCCCTAACGTTAATTACGAGACTTTTACTGGTAATGATGAGGGTTTGAGAATGAGTTCATGGGAGATAATTTTTTACGCCAGATGGTTACCGAACCAACGCGCAGTGACAATATTTTAGACGTGGTGATGACGAACGACGAAAATATAGTGGAAGGTTTGGAAGTAGGTGAGAGTTTGGGATGTTAGTGATCAAATTATTCGGTTTAAGCTATTGATAGAAAACAGTAAGAATAGTAACGTAATAGAAATCGCTGATTTTCGTAGGGCTAATTTTGATTGTTTTGCGGAGATGATGAGAATAGTGGACTGGGATAATTTATTTATGGGTAATGACGCAAATTTTCATTGGGAGGTGTTTAAAGAAAGTTTTTTTGAATATCGAAAGGGAGCTTATTCCGCGTAGACCCAAATGGTGGACTAGGGAAATAGGGGAGTTCATAAACGAGCGTAACAGAGTGTATAGATTTAATAGCACAATGGCACGGTAGCTAACTTTAATGGATATCTACAGATCTACAGAAGCTAAGGCTAAGAAAGACCCAAAGATCGACTCTAAGGTTAGCCGGAGAGAAAGGAAAGAGTAGGGGGTTAAGAGAAGAGAAGAGAATAAGGGGTTAAGTAAGGAGCAACACCTATCATTCGTGGGTTAACATTCATTCAGAAAAAGAGAAAAAAGACACCATCATCATCCGCCGGCCACTGCCGACAAGTCAGAAAAGCAGTCGGAGAGAATAGGAGAGGGATGAAAGATGAAAAGAAGTGAAATAAGAACGCTTACAAACCATGCAAACACAGTCTTAACTCACAGTCATACCATGCAAACTACAAACATGCAAGAAAAGAGAGTTACAGACATGCAAAGTTAAAAAGTAGGTAAAGTTAAACAAAAAGTGGGTTAGTTTACGCGACGAACTACATCTACGTTCGTGTTAGTCTAATTTTTTTTTTTTTTAATAATTTTATTCCTGGCATCACACGCTGGCATGTCACAAGCTGGCATTCATCGTCAACAGACTCATCCTCGAGCACCACCACCAGAGCTCCTGTTGCTAACTGTTTTTTTATATTAAACAACGTTAATACCTTTAAAATGTCTGTCAAGACGGTTCTTAAACATATTAACTCTGGTAGAATGAACGACTGACGCGGGAAGATTATTCCATTTATCAATTACTTTAAACGTAAAGAAGTTTTTAGCGATATTAGTAATGAAACGTCTGCCACGCAACTTAAAACCGTTATTGCGAGTACTACTATTATCGAAAGTGAACAATGTCAAAATTTACGTTATCGATGTTATTAACGATTTTGAAAACTTCAATAAGCTCCCCCCTTAATCTCCTAGTTTCGAGTGAATACAGGTCTAACTCTTTAATCATATCTTCATAAGGCTTATTGCGCAATGACGGAATAAGTTTCGTGGCACGACGCTGAACCCTTTCTAACCTAGCAATATCCTCACGCAAGTACGGGCACCAAACGTGAACTGCATATTCTAAATGAGGCCTGACTAGGGACTTGTAAAGGGGCAATATAATATCCTTCGATTTAAACTCTAAATTACGCGCTATGAAGCCTAACATCCTATTAGCTTTTGCGCAAGACTCCAGGCACTGGTTCCTAACCTTTAAATCCTTAGATACGCGTACGCCTAAATCTACTTCCTCGTCAACGCTCGCTAACTCCCTATCATCCATCGTGTACGTGTAATTATTGTTGCGAGAACCTACTGTATATGCAAAACTTTACTTTTATCTACGTTAAATTACATCTGCCACTTACCTGTCCACTCCATAATCCTATTTACATCGTCTTGGAGCCTATTACTATCGTCCTCGTTAACAACCTTACCGCCTATTTTAGTATCGTCCGCGAATTTTGACATACATGTTACTTGTCAATCCTACATCTATGTCGTTAATGTAAATTACGAATAGCAATGGGACTAACACTGAACCCTGTGGGACACCGCTACCTACATCTAACCACCCCGATTCACTACCATTAACTACGACCCTCTTTCTCCTAGCACGAAGCCATTCTTCTAACCAGTTAGCTACCTGACCGCGTATACCGTGCGCTTTGACCTTCGCAATTAGTCTCCTATGCGGAACTGTATCGAACGCCTTTTTAAAATCTAAATAAATAACGTCAGGTGCTCTATGCCTATCGTATTCGCGCACTATTTCGTTATAAAATTCTAACAAATTAGTTAAACAAGACCTATGTCGTCGAAACCCATGCTGACTACTATTAATCAAATCTCTACTTTCTAAGTGATAGATGATACGATCCCTAACTACGGATTCCAAAAGTTTACCGACAATTGACGTTAAGCTAATGGGCCTATAATTGCTAGCTACTGCGCGGTCGCCTTTTTTAAAAATAGGCGTGACGTTAGCTAATTTGAAGTCTTCAGGAATAATTCCCGTTTCGAGTGACTGATTAAAAATTTTCGTTAAGGGGCCTACGATAACGTCTTTCAAATCTTTCAAATGTCTGGGATAAAAAGCGTCAGGGCCTGGAGCCTTGCTAACTTTTAGCCTATCGATATAATGCGCAATCTCAGCCTCATAAACAGTTATTTCATCCAAAATAGTCTCGCTACTAAATGGAACGATATCGTCCCCGTCGGGGACATTATTTACGTCTTCTACGGTAAAAACTGTCGCAAAAAAGTTATTGAAAATACCCGCCATCGCCTGAGCGTCAGAAGCCAAAGCGCCATTAACATCCACTAGAGGGCCTATGTTATCTTTTACCGGCTTACGATTATTTACGTATTCAAAAAACTTTTTTGGATTATGTTTACTATCCGCAGCTATAAGTATCTCTAAATTACGCTTGGCATTCCTAACTGATCTCTTAACCTGACGTCTAAGCTCGATATATCTATTAAAGTTAGCTGCCGTGCCATTGCGCTTACTAAGTCTATACGCTCTATTACGCTCGTTTATGAACTCGCCTATTTCCCTAGTCCACCACTTTGGCCTACCACGATTTCTAACGCGTTGGGCCTACGAGGAATAAACTCCCTTTCAATATTCCTGAAACTTTCTTTAAACGCCACCCAACGCAAATTTGTTTCATTACCCATAAATAAGTTATCCCAGTCCACTACTCTCATCCTATCCGCAAAACTATCAAAATTAGCCCTACGAAAATCAGGGACTTCTATTACGTTACTATCCTTAGTGTTTTCTATCAATAACTTAAACCTAAGAATTTGATGATCACTACATCCTAAACTCTCGCCTACTTCTAAACCTTCGACTATATTCTCGCCGTTCGTCATCACCAAATCTAAAATATTATCACCGCGCGTTGGTTCGGTAACTATCTGTCGTAAAAAGTTATCGTCCATAAACTCAACCAATCTCAAACCCTCCTCATTACCAGTAAAATTCTCGTAATTAACATTAGGGCAGTTAAAGTCTCCGACAATTATACTATGCCGATTGTCAATAAAATTACCAAGAAGTGAGTAAAATCTAGCATCTGTATCGAGGGGTTGAACGGGAGGTCTATAAACAACAAAATTAAAACTAATACTACTCGCCCTAACTTCAACACATATCGCATTAATTGCTGCCGGAAAATCTAACTTAACCTCGATAGCCCTAAGGGAATTACGAATATACAGCAAAACGCCTCCACCAAACCTATGTAACCTATCATTAGTAGAGAGTTTAAAACCCGGTATATGAAGTTCCCCCAACAAGTCCCTAGTCACGGTATTTAACCAAGTTTCAGTGACAGCAACTATATCATAGTTGCCGGAATAAATTATCGCCTTAAATTCATTTAATTTATTTCTAATACTACGCGCGTTACAATAAAAGACGTTTAAGTTATTTTTACCACGGGCCCGCGTTTTAAACTATTTATCACGTCGGGCCCGCGTTCCCCGGACCCACAACGTTTAAAGAAGGCTTCGACCTATACAGCTTTCGCACGTTTTCGTCTATTAACCTACCTACCTAGCCTAGCATTACCTATTTCATTAAAATGCACCCCATTTTTTATAAAAAGGCTATGATCACTGAATTCGGACCACAGCTTTACGAAGGGTACATTTTCCTCAGCACAAATCTCTTCTAATTTGTTATTCAAAAATATTGTTTTTGACGTAATTCTAAGACCCAAACCGTGCCTAGGGGTAATACCTAGAACTAAAGACCTATCTGACCTCGCCTTCAAGGACCTAATTAACCCCCTATATCTCTCCAAAAGGTCAGGCACTCTCGTATCGGGCCTATACGAGTCGTTGGGGGGAATTCCTATCACCTAACGTACGCGGCCTAGCTCCACCCTTAACCTCTCTAAATCCCTCGCTATCTACTACTCTCGGACTAACCTTAACCTCTTCCTCAACTCTATCTAACCTTCCCGACAAGCTACCTAAACTAGAAACTAGGTTACGCACCTCACCCTTCAAATTACTAACGTCTTCAACGTTAGTATTGGTTCGGTTTCCGTCAACCGTAGCCCTACCCCTGCCCTCATCAAGCGTTGCAAGTCTTTCCGCTACCTCACGTACACTGCGTTTTATGTCAACTAATTCCTCCATGAACTCGCAAAAGAAGCAAACTGATCTATCGGTAATCGCTATCGGTAATCGCCATAGGACCGCCGTTATAATCCCTAAATTCCGAATACCACTGGTTAACCCTACACCTAACACACGACGCTTTCTGCGACGGCATCGCGGAGTTTAAAATTAGTTTAAACCGTCACAGGTATAAGTTAAATTAAGCCGGCACGCTATGAAAACTTCTAAATCGCTAAAAACCACTAATATTCGATTACTTAACTATAACAACGTGAATTTAAACGCAAGTATATAAAATTCAAAGCTATCCAAAAGCAAAATTCTGAGCAATATACAAAAGTAGATGCAATATCAGAGAGCTCAGGAAATGCGTCCGTTCAGTACAGAGTCTGGCTGACGAGAACGTGATGATGAGCTTAGACGTCAGGTTAAAAGATCTGTTAGGAAATGCTAAGCGTAATTTTGAGATGCTTGTAGCTGCGGCTAGTAAACATAATCCGAAAAAGTTTTTTTGAGTACGTCAATAATCGTAAGCCAATAAAAGATAACATAGGCCCTCTAGTGGACGCTAATGGCGCTTTGGCTTCCGAAGCTGAGGCGATGGCAGGTATTTTTAATAACTTTTTTGCGACAGTTTTTGCAGCAGAAGACGTAAATAATGTCCCCGACGTGGACGATATCGTTCCATTTAGTAGCGAGACTATTTTGAATGAAATAAATGTTTACGCGGGTGAGATTGCGCATTATATCGATAAGCTAAAAGTTAGCAAGGCTCCAGGGCCTGAAGCGCTTTATCCTAGACATTTGAAAGAAGTTGCCGTAGGCCCATTAACAAAAATTTTTAATAAGTCATTGGAAGCGGGGATTATTCCTGAAGACTTCAAATTAGCTAACGTTGCGCCCATTTTTAAAAAAGGCAATTATAGGCCTATTAGTTTAACGTCAATTGTCGGTAAACTTTTGGAATCTGTAGTTAGGGATTGTATCGTCGATCACTTAGAAAGTCGCGATTTGATTAATAGAGTCAGCATGGGTTTCGACTCCATAAATCTTGTTTAACTAATTTGTTAGAATTTTATAACGAAATAGTGCGCGAATATGATAGGCATAGAGCGGCTGACGTTATTTATTTAGACTTTAAAAAAGCGTTCGATACAGTTCCGCATAGAAGATTAATTTCGAAGGTTAAAGCGCACGGTATACGCGGTCAGGTAGCTAACTGGTTAGAGGAATGGCTTCGTGCCAGGAAACAGAGGGTCGTTGTTAATGGTAGGGAATCGGGGTGGTTGGATGTAGGTAGCCGTGTGCCACAGGGTTCAGTGTTAGGCCCATTGCTATTCGTAATCTACATTAACGACATAGATGTATGCTTGACCAGTAACGTGTCAAAATTCGCGGACGATACTAAAATAGGTGGTAAAGTTCTTAACGTGGACGATAGAAATAGGCTCCAAGACGTTGTAAATAGGATTATGGGATGGACGGATAAGTGGCAGATGCAATTTAACGTAGACAAATGTAAAGTTTTGTGTAAAAGTTCTAGTAACAATAATTACACGTACACGATGGACGATAGACAGTTAGCGAGCGTTGACGAGGAAGTAGATTTAGGCGTACACGTATCTAAGGGTTTAAAAGTTAGGAACCAGTGCCTGGAGTCTTGCGCAAAAGCTAATAGGATGTTAGGCTTCATACCGCGTGATTTCGAATTTAAGTCGAAGAATATTATATTGCCTCTTTACAAGTCCCTAGTCAGGCCTCACTTAGAATGCCGTTCAGTTTTGGTGCCCGTATTTACGTGAGGATATTGATATGTTTGGAAAGGATTCAGCGACGCGCCACGAAACTAATTCCGTCACTACGCAACAAGTCTTCGAAGAGAGGATTAAAGAGTTAAACTTGCATTCACTCGAGACTACGAGATTAAGGGGGGAGTTATTGAAGTTTTCAAAATCGTTAACAAAATCGATAACGTAAATTTTGACAAATTGTTCATTTTCGATAAGAGCAATACTCGTAATAACGGATTTAAATTACGTGGTAGGCGTTTCATTACTAACATCGCTAAAACTTTTTTACGTTTAAAGTAATTGATAAATGGAATAATCTTCCCGCGTCCGTCGTGAACTCTACCAGCGTTAATATGTTTAAAAACAGGAGCTCTGGGGGTGGTAGTCGAGGTTTGAGTCTGTTGATGATTAATGCCAGCTTGACATGCCAGCGTGTAATATGCCAGCGTTAAATTTATATTAAAAAAAAATTAGACTAACACTAACTTTGATGTAACTCGTAGCGTAGACTAATCCACTTTTTGTTATACTCTTCATACTTTTTTTTCTATTCTCATCCTCTGTTTACTTGCATGTTTGTAGTTTGCTTGATATGACAGTGTTTCTTTGAGTTAAGACTGTTTGCATGGTTTGTAAGCGTTCTTATTTTACTTATTTTCATTTTTCACCCCTTTCCTATTCTCTTCGACTATTTTTCCGACTTGTCGGCAGTGGCCGGCGGATGATGATGGTGAGTTTTTCTCTTTTTCTGAATGAATGTTAACCCACGAATGATAAGTTTTGCTACTTAACACCTTATTCTATTCTTTTAACCCCCCTACTCTCTTCTTTCTCTCGGGCAAACCTTTGTTACCCTTTGTTAGCCTTAGCTTCTGTAGATCTGTAGATTATCTCGCACGTGATTATAATATTGAAGTCATTGTTCAAGTGTGTATTTATACATTTCGATTGAACTTTCATTGAAACAACTGCAACTTTTATTTTGTCTCGTTCATAAATCTTTTATTGTTTTTAATAAAAGAAACAAACTCATTCTATTTCCTTAATTAAAACATTATTTGGTTTGAAAAGACCAGGTGACCTCATTCATCAAGCAATCAACAGTAATCGTTAATATTAACAAAATTAACATTATTATTATTATAGTGCCAACGAGGCACTATACATACATCATATATATATATATATATATATAGATGTCATCTATGAACTTTAGCAGCCACCATTTTAAAAGATAAAAGTTAATAAATAAAAAATAACCTAACCTGATAAAATAAATAAAAAGTAACCTAACCTAGGCTAACCTAGAGCGCATAAGATTAAGTGCACACGGACACAGATATACATATAGGCGCCATAGAACTTCAAACGCTGTCTGTATATCATCATTGACTTGTCCATTTCACTTGTGGCATCTTGCATCAAGGAAGTGTAGACCATATCTTCTTCGCAGGCTTCAGGACAGTAAAGAACAGATGGTTTTCTTCTGTCTTTCTGCCTCACTGACTTCACACTTGGTAACTCTGTAAGAATTTTGTCCTTTAGCCACTGTCGTGTCAGTGTCGGAGTGTGCTTCTGTGCCTCATCACTACCACCAAGCATAGATATGTAGGTTTTCTCGATGGCATCCATGGGTAGATGAGCCTTATTTTGGGTTTGATATTCAATGAGATTGATCAGCTCAATCAAGCATGGTACTTGCATTGGTAGGTCTGTCTTTGTAGACTTGGCCCGGTTGCTGGCATCATCCCTCAGGACAGGGAACACATATCTTGTCCAGCATGGTTTGTGGTATCTTACATTTATCGCATGGGCATCACTTGGTGAGAGTGCATTGCTTAGTCTTGTCATCAATACTGGATCTTGGGAAATATCCACAGCTCGTCTAAGTGCCTTCCCCGCGTTTTCAGTTCGTAAGGTGAAAAGACGCTGGTCATCATCTTCTTGACATAAGAAGCAGTGATCCCTTGTCAAGGGTTCTGTCGCAGATCTAGTGAAAGGTGCTGAAGTGCCTGGGGTTGCTGATTGCTCCATTTCAGAGCTTGTTCTTTTATGCCTACGTTTTTTCACAGCATAGGTTCCTGTAGACATGGCATGCTGCAAGCGGTCTCTCGCTCGCTGTATGGATATTTGATTTGTGGCATCAGAATAACAACTGCGATGCCACATGGGTTTCCTTTCAATCAATATTTCTTTGGTAAAGTCTTTGAGGCGTCTTTGGATGTCAACATATTTTCCATCCTGTAAGCTGGCTCTTTCTTCCACTACATCGAGTAGTTTCTGGTATGATTCTGTTCTGGGATATTGAACAAGTGTTCCTTTGCTGGCAGTGGACTCCTGACAAAGAATGCACTGCTTCCAGTCTACTGTGTCCATGGACAACTTGACCGAACTCAACTTGCTGGTTCCCGGGTCTTCATTCATGATGACTCAGGCACTGAAAAGAAAGAGAGCCACCACTATATTAACCAACACCAAGTTAATTGTGTACTAGTTGTGTTAACATAAATTTTTACAGTATAAAATTAAATATTGCAACACTACTGCAAAAATACTGCAAAATTATTGAAGCATCAGGATTTATAAACACTGTTGCAACTGCCGCCAAAATGGCCGCCAAGCAGGCATCTGCGCAAATGTAAACATTACTTTTCATATTCCTGATGCCATAAGCTTCTCAAAAATGTACTGGTTTGCTAATCTCCATAAAATTTGAACAAAAATACATAGTGAACCTGACTAAGTGGGTCAATGGGCCTACACGAGGCTAAAGCGTTCTAGACTTAGTATTCACGACCGAAGACAACCTCGTCACTGGCCTCACCATTGACGAATCGTTGGGCGGGAGGATCACGGTCTGATTAAGTTCTGTGTCAGCGTCCCTCGGGTGAAGCGTAGTTACTCGAGAGGCAGTAAGTTCGATCTACGGCGGGCGGACTTTGTTGACCTCCGGGATAGCGTAGGCGAGATGGGGTTAGAGGTGGGCGGCGATGTTGAGGGAGTGTGGAGTGCATTCTGGGACCAGTTTATGGTGCTGCAGTCTGCTGCCATACCCTCAAAACCGGTATCGCTTCGCTATCCGAAATAGGAAAGCTGCGTATAGGAGGGTGAAGGCCAATTGTTCCCATGAGAACACTGAGGCGTATGTCCGCTTGTGCAGGGAAGTGAAGGCGAAGGTTAGGCTAGCGAAACGTAAAGAAGAACTCCGGTTGGCAAGCCTCTGCAAGAGGAACCCTAAGGAGTTATTCAGTTATGTTAATAGTAGAAAGCCCATTAGAAGCATGATAGGCCCGTTGCGGACATCGCTAATGTGCTGAATGAGTACTTTGTGGGAGTGTTCACCAGCAAGGACACCCGCGTCATCCCCAAGCCAGGCGTCATGCACGAAGGTGCTGGCCTGGATAGTGTTCGGTGTACCGCGAAAGTCGTTGTCGATAGAATAGACAAACTGAGCGCGTTTAAGGCTCCTGGGCCAGACCAGTTCCTCCCCATTATGTTGCGGGAAGTGCGCGACCAGGTGGCTCCCCACCTGGCTAGTCTTCAACAAATCGTTGAAGACGGGCCATGTGCCTGGTGACTGGAGGGAAGCCAATGTGAACCCTATCTTTAAGAAAGGGGATTACGAAAGTCCAGGGAACTATCGTCCCATTAGTCTCACTTCGGTTGTAGGTAAATTATTAGAGGGGATAATAGCGGATAGGGTCGTTGACCATTTGGATTCCTACAAGCTGCTTGGGGACTAACAACATGGGTTTAGACGGAATAGGTCGTGTCTCACCAACCTGCTTGAGTTTTTCCACGTCATGTGGAGTGAGTACGATAAGAGTAGGGTGATTGATATAATTTATCTCGACTTTCAGAAAGCCTTTGATAAGGCACCTCACCGCCGGCTAATGGCGAAAGTCCGCGCGCTGGGTATCGGTGGGGAAGTAGGTAGGTGGATTGAAAACTGGCTGAAGAATAGGCAGCAGAGGATTGTAATTAAAGGGGCTACCTCGAGTTGGGCCTCGGTCACTAGCGGGGTTCCTCAGTGTTCCGTTTTGGGGCCAGTGTTGTTTATCATTTACATGATGACACGAAGCTTGGGGCCATTGTTGGGAGGCCCGAAGCGATCGAGGAACTACGTGCGGACCTAGGTAGGATAGGAGAGTGGTCCGAAAAATGGCAAATGCCGTTTAACTTGGGTAAATGCAAGGTCATGCACATTGGGTGCGCCAATATCAAGTCGGACTGCTCCATGTTGGGAAGTAATATCGAGGCCACTGATTTGGAAAAGGACTTGGGTGTGGTAATTAGAAGCGACCTTAAGTTTACGAAACAGTACGTAGAGGTGGAAAAGAAAGCCCAGAAGCTGTTGGGTTATATCAGAAGACAATTTCGATTTCGGGCCAAGGAGATTGTGCTCTCTCTGTACAATTCTCTGATTCGGCCGTACCTGGAGTATGCTGTGCAGTTCTGGTCGCTCACCCTCAGGAAAGATATTGACAGGCTGGAGCGAGTGCAGGCGAGGGCCACAAAGTTAATCCCTTCCGTTAGGCATATGGGCTACAATCGACGGTTACGCGCCTGAATTTGTTTTCGCTGGAAACTCGGAGGCTGCGCGGTCAACTCATCGAGGTTTTCAAGCTCCTACGCGGGTTCAACGATGTCGATTTTAGTAGCATTTAGTTTAAATGATAACCCAACTCGCAACAATGGTTGGAAGTTGGATTTGAAACGGTTTAGGACTATTGTGTGTGTGAATTACTTTACCTATAAGATTTGTGATACGTGGAACAGGCTACCTTCAGAAGTTGTGAACAGTCCTCTGTGGATCAGTCCAAGAAAAGGTTAGACCGAATCTTGCACACCATCTGAGGGTGTATGAATTTTTTCCTAGCACCCGTTGCCATTGGTCCCTCCTCGGTATGGGCCGCAAGGCCTTTTGAGGTACTACTTTTCCCTGTAACTCATTGTAACTCATTAAATATTTCATTCTCTGGAAAAAACAGAATATTATTTATTTCATTTTAGTTCCTGTTATTTTTTGTTAAATCAACGCTTCAATTATTTGTTCGTAATAATGATTTAGAAACAAACTTCCAAATATATATATATATATATATATATATATATATATATATATATATATGTTAACCCCTCCGTCTATGGCCTTGGTTGCTTCGAAGTCGACGGAGGTTCTGGTTAGGAGGCAGCAGCGGATTTGTTACTCACAGTAGTTTCTTCTATAATAATCTCCGAGTTCTTCTGTAGTGGTTCGGAGGATTCCGTGAAAACTTACTAAATTCTCTGAAGGTTCCCTGATGCTTCTTATAACGTATCGGGAACTTATGTTTCTCTATTTAAGACTAAGTTCTCTGAAAAGAGCAAAACTCGAAGGGGAAGATAAAGACTTTTTCTTACTGTAATTCACTGTTAAAATGTACAGGCAATGCTCAGCCTGTAAGTTTAATTTACAGGGGAGGGGTTCGACCTCTTTCGACCATGGCTCAGGCCGGAATTTAAAAGTGCGTAGGCGAGGGCCTCCTTAAGGAGGGCTCCTCCTCGCTCAAAGGCTGCTAACAAGGGGGTGTCTCTTATTTTACAAATACAAGCATCATATAAGTCTAAATGTTGGGGGGTGCAGTTGAAGGTTAAGTTCCCCCCGTTTAATGGAGATTACTTTAAGCCTAATTTTAAACACATGATCAGAATTTTGAAAGATTCCAAAATAAACGAAAAAAATAATTACAAAAAAAAAAATCGTAATATCGCCGAGTATCTAACATACTATTTCAGAAATAAAGCCTTTTATATATATATATATATATATATATATATATATATATATATATTAGGGTGATGCACAAATCATGACCATCGTGGATTTTTAGGGATACCCCCTCATTTGTTTCCAATTTGTCACAAAAACACCCTGTGAGAAATTCCAGGTCAAACAAATAACATTCAGAGGTCGCGCCCGCCAATTGAAAATTTGAAAATTACAAAAAATTAGAGTAAAATCAAATTTTTTGAATTTGTTCTTATTTTTGTTGCAGGTTTGTTGCAGGTTGCAGGTTTTGTGCAGGTTTGCTGCAGGCAGAGTGGTAGGTGATGCGTATATGAGCAAATAGCGTTCAAGGAAATCGGTATCGCAGTGTGCTTGTGGCAGTGTCCAGGAGAGGTGCTATATCAGTGAGTCTCTCCGCCTCAATTTCTCTTCTATTTCCTCTATCTTAATTGTGACAAAAATGAGATCAGAAGCTCAACAGATATCTGGCTGATCGGTCAACAAATAGATAAATTGAATCAAAGTAAGCTTCCATCAAAGAAAGAAGTAATTTCCTTATTCATGAATTATAAACATATCAAGAATGAAACTGTCAGAGAAGCATTAACTTCAACCGTTAATGATGTATTGGAAGTGTGGCAGAGAGCAGGAATACCAACAACCCAGAAATGTAATGTTGTGAAGAAATTAAATAAACTGTATGATGAGTGGCAAGGGCTGAAGAAGAGCAAAGGAAAAAAATCGAAGTTTTCAATAGAGAAAGAGAATACATGGAAAGAAAAATTGGATGGACTCTTTGATATTGCGCATGCAAATGCTAACGAGTTAATAACTATTGAGGAAGATAGAGAGTTTCTACGGCTACAAAGGGAAGGTCGAAAGGGTAAAATGATGGCAGTTGATAAGGATGAAGAAAAACGTCGAAAGGAAGCTGCGAAGAGACATGAAAAAAGGATAAGAAAAGGTTACATGAATCAAGTGCATTTGATGAAACAGTTGTTCTTGCAAGCAGCAGCAGTTCCTGCAGTGATTCACCTGCATCTACGGAAGAAGAAGTAGATCTGGAAGTGCCCTCAAACATCCAAAAGAGGCCTTCCAAGAAAAAATTCAAGATTATGAATGAAATCTGCTTTCCTCATTGGATGTTGCTAAGATCAGCGACCGATCAGCCTCTTTAATAATTATTCCAACGATCGCAAATGTTGGAAAAGATCCAGAGAATTACAATGTTAGCTACTCATCGATTCGCAGGGCAAGACAGAAATCAAGAAAGAAGTTCAGTGAAAACTTGAAAGAAGAATTTCAAGCTGACAAACCTTTGATTGTTCATTGGGATGGCAAACTCCTCGAAGACATTACCGGGAATGAGGTTGTTGATCGGTTGCCAGTCCTAATCTCTGGCAGTGGAGAAGATCAACTGCTTGGAGTGCCAAAATAGATCATGGCACAGGAAAGGATACTGCAAATGCAGTACATCAGGCGATCATTGATTGGAATCTAATAGATAAGGTAAAAGGCATGTGTTTCGATACAACTGCATCGAACACAGGTCGTAAAAACGGAGCTTGTGTCCTAATTGAACAGAAAATGGAGAAAGATTTGTTGTGGTGTCCTTGTCGACACCATATCCTTGAAATCATGTTGGAAGCAGTGGTATCCCCTGCATTACAGGCTTCATCAGGCCCTGACATTCAGTTATTCAAAAGATTCAAAACAAACTGGAATAAGATTAATCTAACTTCATACGATAAATTAGAAAATTATCCACAAAAGGAAAAAGAGGAAATCATCAACTTTGCAGCAAGAAAATCAATGAAGATCAACCTCGCGACGATTACAGAGAGTTATTGGAACTGACAATCATCTTGCTTGGCGGTACTCCAACGACTGGAATAAAATTCAGGAAGCCTGGGGCTTATCATAGAGCCCGTTGGATGGCGAAAGTCATTTATTCAATGAAAATCTTTATGTTCAAAAGTAAGTTCAAAATAACAGCAATAGAAGAAAGAAATCTAAAAGAAATTTGTTGGTTTTCTGTTTCAATTTATATTAAGCATTGGTTTTCAGCACCCTGCGCAGCAAGTGCTCCACGAAATGATCTGAGTCTTCTCAAGAATCTTCACAGCTACAAAAGCACAAATGAACAACTAGCAAATGCTGCTTTAGAAAAATTCAAGAATCATTTGTGGTATCTCTCAGAAGAGTTGATCGCATTGGCTTTCTTTGATGATAAAATCAGCTTTGACACCAAAAGAAAAATGAAGGAGGCTCTTACAAAATCTTCGGAGCCAGATCCTCCAAAGAAGACACAAATAGACATCAAAACTATTGACAATAAGCAGCTTGAAGATTTTGTAACTGCTAACACAAAGTCCTTCTTCAGTATACTCGGATTGTCTTCAACGTTCTTGAGCAAACCAGTAGAAGATTGGCTTCTCGATGAGAGTTATTGGGTTGCAAAGAACGTAGTGAATCACATGAAAGTTGTTAATGATATTGCTGAAAGAGGAGTGAAATTGATTGAAGATTACTGTATAACAAATTAATTACCAATGATGAACAACAGAAGCAATATCTACTGCAAGTTGTATCAAATTATCGGAAGAAGCTTCCGGACAAAACTAAGAAAACTCTCGTATCTTTGACGCAACAGTAAAATTTACGAGTATATCCATTCTATGTATCTATTGTAATGTCGCGCATACGTTGTGCGAGCCTCTGCCCGCTTGCGACTTTTTAGGGTTAATGCACTTTGGACAATCCAACGAAGGTGGTCCTTTGTTGGGTAAGCTCGGCCTTGGCCGAGAGTTTCCGAGTATCAATATAAATAGTTCCTACCAAGTTTGTTTTTTTCCCGAAGGGATGAATGGAAACACTTCACTTCAAAAATTGGAGTTTTAGTTCACTCATAAATTCTTTTATTTACAAAGTTTATACAGAACGAGGCACTGATAAATAATCAGAAGTTTACAGGGGGAGAGGTTTTACCTCTTACAGCAACAGCTCAAGCAGGAGTTTACAAGGGTAGAGGTTCGACCCCATTTCTCAATAGTTAAGGTGGGAATTGAAAGCGAGGAGGCTTGTCCTCCTCGAGTAAGAGTTACGGCAGGAATTTAAAATGAGGAGGCTTGGCCTCCTTGGTCTAAGGTTCAGGCAGGAATTTTAAGATGAGAGAGGAGCCACCTCTGGTAACAACGGCTCAGGGAGGAAATTTAAAGTGAGGGAGGTGCAACCTCTGGTATCAAGAACTCAGGCAGGAATGATTTAATTTACAATACAAGAAATAAATAAGCCTCAATTTTGGGGGAATGCAGTCGAAGGTTAAGCTCCCACTTTAGCTGGAGAGCAAGAATTCTGACGTTAAGCATAATTTAAGCAAAAAGTTAACAAAAAAAAGATACTAATTTTTGTAAGGTATACACTTTTGGGTGGCGACATAATGTCGGGGGACCGACATGTACAGAGTACATTAAGTACATAAATTACATTATATTACATACATTAATTACCGTTAATTACAATTTTAGCAATTTGTTAATTGACATATCTAATACTGAAGTAATCTGAATAGGTAAACACAATTTAAACAATGAAGGAGAGTTCTCCGTTGTTTTATAATTTAAAGGGATTAACAACAATGTTATATATTTATAGTTAACAGTGATTACGCCAAATTATGTCTAATCTTATTAGAGGAATGGTTGGTTATCATGATTTGAAAGTCTAATTAGCCAGCGATGAGGAAAGCGGAGAGAAGATATGGTGTACTTTTCATTTGAAAGTACACGGACATTAATGATAACGTAAGACATAAGTAAGGAATTTGAATGACAATTAGGTAGAAATAGTAAGTACAGATAATGAGAACGTGGGTAACTATGTAGAGATTAACCAGTAGCCTGGCAGGGAACAATATGGTATATTATAATAATATAACATCACATCTTAACGTTATAAATTGGTAGCAGAGGCAAGAGAGAAGAGTTCGAATTCAGAGGCTCGCTTTTGACGACGTAATCGGAATTCGAGCCTTCGTCTCAGCAATAATAGACAACTTGCGAGTGGTGAAATAATAAAAAGAAAATAAAAACAAAAAAGAATACATGTACGTATCATGATCGTCAATAGACATGTACGACTGCACACGGTAGTGTACACATATCATTCGTCACACAATAGGTTGTGCGCGTAATATAGACACGAGTAAACATAGACTGATAAGTTGATAGAGAATAACTAGACAATGGGTAATAGGTAATAAAATAGGTAATAGGTGATAAAATGAATAAAGGACAACGGTCAAGAAGGAACATGGATGTATGAATGAGTATGGTTGCATAACACCGACAGGACACAACATATAAATAATGACTCATAGAGAGTGAAGTTATTATTATTATTATTATTAAAGAATTTACCATACATTGAATACGAAAGATATCCACATACTGAACACGTGATTCAGTATTCAAGGTATGGAAGGAAATTAAGTTACTTTATGACGTCAGAGTGATTCACTCTGTACGTACAATATAAGGGAGGGACATTCGCTGTTTACAGCGAACTTCTAATGGCACAAACATGGATACTGTTCAACCATAGAAATGGTAAATCGCATGGTAGTGACAGTAAATATCTATTGTATTGTATCTGTTTTATGAACAAATGGAAAAGAGGAAGGTGGTATGATAGGCCTCGTGGGGAACTTCCACTCAAAAAAAAGTAACGTGACGCTTGCTGTACCTCCTGGGTGTCATGGAAATCAGCAAATTTTCAAATGGCGGGCGCGACCTCCAAATATTCGAATTTTGACCCGAAATTTCCCCAGGATCATTTTTCCACCAAATTAAACCAAATGAGAGGGTATCTCAAAAATTTGAAACAAAAAAATTTTACTCCCCCACTTTTGCATCACCCTAATATATATATATATATATATATATATATATATCAGTTTTTTTGCGCACACCTACAGGTCGCTACAATTGGTGTAGAACAATGCGGTTTTCACCATTTGATGCGTGTTTTTATTGTGCAGTGCCCATGCTAAAAAAAATTCCCTAACATAAATCCTGCCACCCCCCTTTTAGCGGTACAGTTCTTCCCATTTCTTCATTTTTAATCATAATTTTGGCACAAAATGGGGGAGGGGGTGGGGCTAATGGGGAAACTCAGAAAAATAGATGCGATATATATATATGTAACCCAAAAAAAATTGAAGTAAATCCTTTGCAAGGTGCCAGCCCCCTTCCCCCCTTGGGGGTAATGGGGGAAGGGTGGGGTAAATGGGGAGAGGGGTGCGGGAGGGGGTATTGGGGGAGAGGGGAGGGGTAATGGGGGAGGGGGTGGGGTTTATGGGGAAACTCAGAAAAAAAATTATAACCAACATCGATTCCGGTCAGGAAGATCGAGGGGGGGGTAATGGGGAGGGGTGGGGTTAATAGGGAAACTCAGAAAAAAAAAATTGGTGGGGTAAATGGGGGAGAGGGTGGGGGAGGGGGTATTGGGGGAGAGGGGTGGGGTAATGGGGGAGGGGGTGGGGTTAATGGGGAAACTCAGAAATAAAATGATAACCAACATCGATTCCGGTCAGGAAGATCATGCTTATCACAACTAATGGAATACTATAACAATATTATTGATGCACTCGAAACAATGAAAACTATGATTTGGCGGGCCGCAGGGCCCCCAATTACTGTCGGTTCAGTTATTTGGTCAATAAAACTATAGAAATGAACGCAGTCATGAAAATCTTAGGCTTCAAATCCGAGTTCATTGTATTAAGATTTGTGAAGCTTTAGATTTTCATGGCTGCGTTCTTTTCTGTAGTTTTATTGAATGAATAATTGGTTTGCCAGTAACTGGAAGGCGCAGGCACCCCAATTACTGAGGCCCAAGGTGAGAGGAATAGGAATGATATCCAGATAAAGGGCTACTGATGTTCAAAATAAAATACGCCGTAGGCCCACAATTCAGCCGAAGCACCGCAGATCTAGCAAAATCGGCGCATAGCGCCGACCTTTTGCTAGTCTAATATACTATTTCAGAAATGAAGCCATATATATATATATATATATATATATATATATATAATGTAACAGCTTTTTTGCGCACACCTACAGGTCGCTACAATTGGTGTAGAACAATACGGTTTTCACCATTCGATGCGTCTTTTATTGTGCAGTGCCGATGCTAAAAAAAAATTCCCTTACAAAATTCCTTCCCCCTTTTAGGGGTACAGTTCTTCCCATGCCTGTACACGCGTTTTTTTAATTTTTCATTTTTAATCATAATTTTGGCACAAAATAAGTCAATATTTACTAAACATTTAATATCATTCGATTCACAAAAGATTTTTCGATTCACAAAAGATTTCTTTATCGATTCAATACAAAAAATTACATAATTAAAACGGGCAATTTAAAAAACACGAGTTTAAAGTTAAACGAGACACACTCGAAATTATTTACCGTGACTTTTGTGCGTTTTATTACTGTGGCTTTTGTACAAATAATTTTACGTATACACAAACAATTTGATAGGATATTGATTTATCATTCTATTTTTTAGTTGTCATAGAAATACGTTAATTAAGTTATCTGATTAGATACGCTTTTATAGTTGAAGTTCATTTTTAGAAAATCATTTATTTTCCCCACTTTAAAATATTACAAAATTTCTATTAGGTGTCCTAACATCATTATGCCTGTCGCTGTAAGTAAGAAAATAGCAATTATTTTCCATTTTATGAAAATTTCGGAACCCCTAGGCCTACAAAACCAATTTTCTCCTTTTCTTTATCAAAAATTGTTGATTTTCGGAAGTCTTTCGGTTATAAATTTGTACCAGTCTATTGTTTATCTATAATAATCTATACTATAATAAGAGAGCTGTCCGTCCGTCTGTCTGTCTGTCTGTCCGTCCGTCACACTTTCAGAAATTGTGAGAAAAAATTGAGAAAAATTCAGAAATTGTAAAAAAAATTCAGAAATTGTATTACGGGCGGCAATGTGAAGCTCAAGATTTTCATGACTGTGTTCTTTTCTGTAGTTTAGCAATGGGGGAAGGGTGAGGGTGGGGGAAGGGTGGGAGTGGGGGGAAGGGTTGGGGTGGGCTGAAGGGTGGGGGTGGGGGTAATGGGGGATGGGTGGGTAATGGGGGGGTGGGGGTAATGGGGGAGGGGGTTAGCCCCCAAGTTGTATGAATGGGGGTGAGGAGGTTTTGGGAGATACCAGATTCAGAAATGTTGACAATGTGAAGCTCAAAATTTTCACGGCTGGGTTCTTTTTTTGTAGTTTAGCCTGTCTAACCGTCAGCGAAGTGACGGGAACTGTACTAGTAATAATAATAATAAAAAGACGTGTGTCTGTGTGTGTGTGTGTGTTCCAGCCATCAGCCATAACTCCAAAATGGAAGCAGTTACAAACATGAAACTTAAACATATTGATTAGGTCCCGAGGTTGTGCACGTGGCTGTTAATAAATTAAATAATTAATTTTAAAACATTAAATGACGTCATCGAGATCATTACGAAACCTATGGTAAAATTATTGAATACCCGGTTAGGTTCATTGAACGCCAGGTTAGGTCATCTGTACGCCCTTGACGATTGGTTAGGTTAAGTCGTGATATTTTCGTTGGCTTTAACGAAAATATCATGACTTAACCTAACCAATCGTAAAGGGTGTACAATTAACCTAACCGGGCATTCAATTAACGTACCCGGCTATTCAATTAATCTGATCGGGCATTCAGTTGACCTAACCGGCCATTTAATTAACCTAATCGGGCATCATTACTATTATAATTTAGCAAAAATGTGTCTGCCTGTCTGTCCGCAGAAAAAACTTTTACGTTTCTGAACCGATTTCGACCAAACTTCGTATGGTGGATGGGGGTGATGAGTAATGGACGAAATATATGTGTGACCAGCCCCCCCCCCAATTACTGGGCCCGACGGCCACCAGCACCGCGATAAAACTATAGAAAAGAACGCAGCAATGAAAATCTTGAGCTTCACATTTGTCAATATTTGTGAAGCTTAAGATTTTCATGACTATAGTTTTATTGACCAAATAATTGAACCCCCCAGTAATTAGGGGCCTGCGACCCCCAATTACTGTCGGTTCAATTATTTGGTCAATAAAACTATAGAAAAGAACGCAGTCATGAAAATCTTGAGCTTCACATCCGAGTTCATCGTATCAAGATTTGTGAAGTTTTAGATTTTCATGGCTGCGTTCTTTTCTGTAGTTTAATTGACCGAATAATTGGTTCGCCGGTAATTGGAGGGCCACAGGCACCCCAATTACTGAGGCCCAAGGTGAGAGGAATGGGAACGATATCCAGATAAAGGGCTATTGATGTTCAAATAAAGTACGCCGTAGGCCCACAATTCGGTTTGGGTCGAAGGTCCAAGCACCGCAGATCTAGCAAAATCGGCGAGTAACGCCGATCTTTTGCTGGTACATTCCTAAATGGCGACAATTTCGGAGTAGTACATTGAGTACAATCTAAGTACATCATTAAGTACATTGTAATTTTGGTTTACTACAACTATGATTATAATTACGAATTAATTCACATTCACTTATTATCGTCAATTACAGTTTCATTAAAGTACATTAATTACATCATATTAAATTATTACAGTTACTTACAATTCTAGGAAATTGTTAATTGACATATCTGATACTGAAGTAAGATACGGAAATACACGGACATTTATGATATAACATAACATAATATAACATAACATACAACATAACACCTTATATTATAAATTTGTAGCAGGCGCAAGAGGGATTTCGGGTTCTGAGGCTCGCTTTTTTGGCGACCGCCGCATCGGAATCTGAATATTCGTATCAGCATTCACGAGTATCTTGCGAGAAATGAACAACATATAAATAATGACATATAGAGTGTAACGTTTTTATTATTATGTTAAAGAATTTACCATACATTGTATACTAGAGATATAATGAAGGGAAATTAATGACGGAAAAATGTGAAGGGAATTAAGCTACTTTATGACGTCATAGTTATTCAAATTATGCCATACGTCAATTCATAATTAATACGCCATAGTTATTTAATTCGTACGTACAGTACAAGTCATTATTGGGAGAATTAGAAGAAACGAATTAGAGACGAAGAGTGAGTGAAAATATTAATTAAATATACGGCAAATATTAAGGAATTGGGTACATTTGAGGAAGAATTAAGTAAATGAATAATAAAATTCAGGGATGAGGGTTAGATGCAAGACAACCATAATCTATACTATAATAAGAGAGCTGTCCGTCCGTCTGTCTGTCTGTCTGTCCGTCCGTCACACTTTCAGAAATTGTGAGAAAAAAATTCAGAAATTGTAAAAAAAATTCAGAAATTGTATTACGGGCGGCAATGTGAAGCTCAAGATTTTCATGACTGTGTTCTTTTCTGTAGTTTAGCAATGGGGGAAGGGTGAGGGTGGGGGGAAGGGTGAGGGTGGGGGGAAGGGTGGGGGAAGGGTGGGAGTGGGGGGAAGGGTGAGGGTGGGCGGAAGGGTGGGGGTGGGGGTAATGGGGGATGGGTGTGGTAATGGGGAGGGGTGGGGGTAATGGGGGAGGGGGTTAGCCCCCAAGTTGTATGAATGGGGGTGAGGAGGTTTTGGGAGATACCAGATTCAGAAATGTTGACACAATGTGAAGCTCAAAACTTTCACGGCTGGGTTCTTTTTTTGTAGTTTAGCCTGTCTAACCGTGCGCGAAGTGACGGGAACTGTACTAGTTAATTATAATAAATTCTCTAACAAATAAAAATGGAAATATGGATACGACTGAACCATAGAAATGGTAGGTCGCATGGTTGTGACACTGAAAAAAAATAGAAAGCAAAAATCGAAATTCTATCAGGCGACTTTGGTTCCTCATGTAAAAATGAACATTCGAACATGAAAACCATATAAACATAAATACTATATGAAGACAATGAATATAAGGAGCCATATAAGGATGATACAAATACACAGATTACATAGGAATTATTCATTGTTCATTTTTACACACACACACACACACACACACACACACATATATATATATATATATATATATATATATATATAATATATACGTACATACGCACGCCTGTTTATAACTATTTTGTTACTATCCTGAGAAGGTTGCGTCAGATAATAATAATAATAATAATAATAATAATAATAATAATAACCATTGACTGTCCTTATGTATAGAGTTTGTTTAACACAAGAAAACATTGTATTTAATAGAAATATGTTTTTAATAATTATATTCATAAATGCATGTTGGATTTACAAATTTACACGAGGCCATGTTTAGTTCTGACTATACTATATATATATATATATATATATATATATATATATATATATATATATATATATACACACTAGGGGCACTCAATATATTTGGCTCCACCCTTTTTTCTTACCTAAATAATAGGCCATGTGGCTGAAATGTCTTTTGGGTCGTAAGTTTGAACTTTCTGCCCTTCACATAACCGGATTTTTCCAGTTTGATCCTCCCCTCCTTGTATAAAACCGCTTTTAAACGTCCTTTTATAAAACCGA
This sequence comes from Bathynomus jamesi, assembly GCA_023014485.1. Taxonomy (NCBI): domain Eukaryota; kingdom Metazoa; phylum Arthropoda; class Malacostraca; order Isopoda; family Cirolanidae; genus Bathynomus; species Bathynomus jamesi. Next base: position 2,535,504 of record JAJOZX010000044.1, on the reverse strand, counting down.
TGGTTATTGCAGTTTCGAAAATGGCGCCTGACAGTGATATGCGTCGGAAACAGAGAGCTGTTATCGAGTTCTTAACCGTAGAGAAGGAAACAGTTGGAAATATTCACAAATTTCTACAAAACATTTACGGAGATGCTGTTGTTGATCGAAGCACAGTTGGACACTGGTATAAACGTGTGAATCATCGGAGAGAGGGAGAGCCAGCCTCGATGATGAGCCACGCAGCGGTCGCCCTGCATCGGCTGTGAAATCTCACACTGTGCAACGTGCTAATAGTATCATTCGATCAAATCTGCGCGTCACATACAAGGAGCTATCACTGGAGCTAGGAATTAGTGAAGGAAGTTTGAATACGATAATTCAGCAACTGGGATACTCAAAAGTGTGTTCACGGTTTGTTCCTCGCCAACTGACTGAAGATCACAAAGCCCAAAGAAAAGAAATTGCTTCCGAGTCGTTGGTTCGATACGAGACAGAAGGGGATGACTTCCTCTCTTTTTTCTTATTGTTTTTTTCCCTTCTACTCCAGATGGAGAGAGTTTCTTGCTTCTGGGGTTAAACCTTAACCCTAAGGAATTTTTAGGTACAGCCTAGTACTAAGCGTAAGATAGAGGTGGTGTATCGTAATATCACCCCCACAACTTCTCCAGATATCACACTTATGGGCAGTTGTTTCAGGAACTCCACTGTGGATTTCTTTACAGCCCGTGTTGGCCCCACTACTATTGGGATGATCTCAGGTTCCACATTCCACATTCTCCTTATTTTGTGTTTGAGTCTCTGGTATTTTAAGACCTTTCCCCTTTCATAGTTCGCCATATTCCAGTCTGCTGGGACTGCTACTTCCACCAAGAGGCACTTGTTTCCCTCCTTCTCTCTCACAACTATGTCTGGTCTGCATCCTGATACCCTGATGTCAGTTGGTATCTCGTGATCATATAGGAACAGCACTTTGTCATTGTCTTCTATTCCTTGTGGAATATGTTCCCAGTGTTTTTCTGTTTCTAGCCTTATTTCATATTTCTTACACAGCTTGAAGTGGATTAGCTTGCAGACTGCATTGTGTCTGTCTCTGTAGTTTCCTCTGTGCAGGAGTATTTCACACCCCGATAGTATGTGACTCACAGTCTCTGGGCTCTTTGAGCACAATCTGCACATCTCACTTTCATTTCTGCCCTCAATATTCCTTTTGAACAAGTTTGTCCGTAGTGCCTGGTCTTGCGCTGCCATCACCAGCCGTTCATCTTCTGGTCTCAGTGCCCCTCTTACCAGGAACTCCACGGTTTTATCCCTCTCTATGTATGCTCTGTTCAGCAAGTCCTCTTTGTATACTTTGCTGAACTTGTGCTCTTCCCAGTTCTTCTCCTTTTCTTCTGATATTTTCTTGTTATACCTTCTTTTGATGGTGCTTATCTTTTCCATGAGAGGTTTATTTGCAATGTCTTCAAGCTGTTCGGGCCCTATGCCAGCATCCACTAGATAATCATTTGCCTTTTTTGAGAGTGATGTTGTTTGAAGCTTTTCACGTTCATGGTCTCTTACAAATCTGACTAACCTTCCTTCTCCTTCCTTTATGTACTGTGTTAATCCTATTGTTGTGGCCTTGTGCACTTGGTCAATTAGCGCAAGCCCTAATCCACCGACCCTCCTTGGCAGGTATAACCTTGGTGTGCATTGGTTTTTAGATATGATCTTATGCGCATGGAGCAATTTTCTGGTGATCGTATCCAGTTTGATGATTTCTTGCTGGATCCAGTTGATTATGCCAAAACTGTCTGACAGTACAGGTACCGTCAGTAAGTTTATGGATAGGATCTTATTTTTACTGTTTAGGTGAGATTTTAGGATTAGCTTTATCCTTTTTGAATATTCTTTCAGCGGTCTTTCCTTCATGATGTCATTTTCCATCTTTTCAGATTCCTCCATCCCCAGATATTTATATGTAGCCTCTTGCTCTAGTTCTTCTATCACGATATTGTCCACCCTGATGTTTTCTGATTCACACCTTTTGCCTTTCTTTAGTGTGACAGTGGCACATTTCTCAAGACCAAACTCCATCTGGATGTCATCTGAGAACTTTTTGACCTCCCTGACCTCTTCTGTTAGGTCACTTTTGTTTGGGGCATATAGTTTTAGGTCATCCATGTAAAATAAGTGAGATATTTTCGGGCTGTTCTTTTCCTTTGGTCTCATTACGTAGCCTTTGTTTAGGTTGTTTATTAGTTGGCTGAGTGGGTTTAGCGCCAGTACAAATAAAAGAGAGGATATTGAATCGCCCTGGTAGATCCCTCTCTTGATTCTCACGTTGTTCACCTCTAAAGTTTCCTTACTGTGATGGAGAGTTAGGTTTGTTTCCCATCGTGTCAGAGCTGTTTCTAAGAAGATTCTGATGGTAGGGTGGATCTTGTATAGTCTCAATAGTTCCTTCACCCAGGAGTGGGGTACACTGTCATATGCCTTTTTGTAGTCAATCCATGCCATGCTTAGGTTTCTCTGTTTTTTTCTGCTGTTCTCCAATATAGCCCTGTTGATTAACACCTGGTCTTTTGTCCCATACGTTTTTCTGCTGCATCCTTTTTGTTCTGGGCTTATAATGTTGTTTTCTTCTGCATGGCTGTAGATCCTGTCAGCTATGATTCCTGTTAGTTTCCTGTTAGAGTCACGAATTGTGACTGGGGATGAGACTTGGGTACACCACTTTGAACCTGAAACAAAACGCCAATCCATGGAGTGGCATCATGCAGACTTCTCACGCAAGAAAAAGTTCAAAATGGCTCCCTCTGCAGGAAAGGTTATGGCCACCATCTTCTGGGACATGAAAGAGGTGATTCTGGTGGACATTATGAAGAAAGGACAAGCATTCAACTCAGAGACATATATTGCTACCGTACATAGACTTCAGAGAGACTCCGGAGAGAAAACTGGGAGACGTCCTTCGTTTGCATGATAACGCAAGACCACACAACAGTTTGCAAACAAGCGAGGCCATCACAAAAATGCACTTGACTGTGTTACCCCACCCTCCATACAGCGCGGATCTAGCACCTTCAGACTCCCATTTGTTTGAGCCAATGATGGATGCTATTCGTGGAAGAAAGTTTCAGAGTGACGATGAGGTTGATGAGGAGGATAAGAGGTGGCTCCAGCTGAACCCAGCGGACTTTTACCGCAAAGAATAAAGGCCCTTGTTTCGAGGTGGAGGGAAGCCGAAGAAAAGGATGGAGACTATGTGGAAAAATAAAAAATTGTAAAAAAAGTATGTAACTATTTGTGCACAAAAATTCTGGAACTTAAAAGGAAACTTGGAAAGAAGAAAAAAAAAGGTGGGGCGAAATATAATGAGTGGCCCTCGTGTGGATATATATATATATATATATATATATATATAACAACTTTTTAGTACAACCACGTATTTCGTGAAATAAGGGGTAGGTGGGTGTAAGAGGGCTAATCATATTCATACATGACCACTATACCACCAGGTCGGCCTATGATAGGACTCATTAGTGCAAAATTCATCACGCTCTCAAATGCCCATATACCCTTCTTTGTTTGTGTTATCTCCACCTGTCGAACTCAGAACTTTAGTTCCGATAAAGTTTTAATGCAAGTATTGTAGTTTTCACTTACTATTAGTGAAAGTCGTTTTTTTTAATTATCTTGTATTATTTATAGTCATAAATTGATTTAATATTTTCCATTCAATGCAGAGCCCGGGACCTATTTTCTGAGACTGTTCAAAACGGGGTTATCTTTGATTCAGACATGCTCGATTAAGCAAATATAAATTTTGCCGATCTACATTTGTCTAAACGTCCGTAATTATTTATATATCATACTTTGTGAACAACACAATCAGCGATGTTTTTTTATCTGTTTGTTTTTTCTGTTCACTGTAGAGCACAGGTTCGTTTTCTCAAAGCTGTTAAAAACAGGGTCATCTTTGATAAAGTCCTAATCGAGGAAGCTCAAACCTTCTGCAAGTAATTTTTTTTTTATTTTCATATATTTCTCAAGTTGTGGAAACTCATCAAATATTTCCTCAGAAAAAAACCTGATCAATACCTACGTTATTTCACGTATTAAAAACAAACGTGTAGTTATATATATATATATATATATATATATATATATATATATATACTACGAATCTATCGGCTCCGGGATCGAGACCCAGTGACGGCAGCCGGCGCGCAGCAAAACTCACCTGTTCAGCCTTCCACACAATAAAGAAAGTGGATGGTAGATAAATGTGTACCCTGGGTGGCCTAGTGGTTAAGACGCTGGGCTGCTGGTGGAGCGTGGTTCTGATTCTACGTTAAATTGTAGGTCTAAGGTGGAATAAAAACCTTGACCTTCGTCAGAATAAACAATTCGGGTGCAAGCAAAATAAAGGTTACCAAAGGTATATATATATATATATATATATATATATATATATATATAATGTTAACCCCTCCGTCTATGGCCTGGGTTGGTTCGAAGTCCACGGGGGTTCTGGTTAGGAGGCAGCAACGGATTTGTTACTTGCAGTAGTTTCTTCTATACTGCTCTCCGAGTTCTTCTTTAGTGGCTCGGAGGATTCTGAGAGGCTTATTAAATTCTCTGATGGTTCCCCCCGATTCTTCTTGTAACGTATCGGGAGATTTTAATGACTAAGTTCTCTGAAGAGAGCACGGGTCTAAGGAGAAGCTAAAGACTTTTTCTTACTGTAATTTACTGCTAAAATGTTACAGGTAATGCTCAGCCTCGTAGTCTAATTCAGAATGAACATAGAAGAAATTATGTGGGTTTATATACCCCTATTCTGCTAACATCATTATTATTAAGTGTTGGAAAGGCTGTATTATTTTTGCACAATAGTTAAAAATAAAGTAAACTTTTTTGCTGTGACAATGGTTAAACAGATAAACAGGATATAGGAAGAGGAAACCATATTTCTATCTTAAACCGCGTATTTTCAGATCTGAAGTTTTCCTGATCCGCCGAGTTAATTAGAACTGGAAATTGAACTACGCATCTTTATACTAAGATATGCATATGAGCAAAAATTAAAGGTTTAAGATTTACAATTAAATGCTTAGGCAAGACATGACTTCCTTGTTTTTATAACAAAGAGAGAATGCATACAAAACGCGAACATTGAAAGATCCAATCAAGATTCATTATCAAGCTAAATCTAAAAAAATTATTAAGAAATTTTGAAAAGAACAAGTCACAATTATTTGGCAAAATAGGAAGCAACTCCAAAATTTATCCCAACGAAAAAATAATAATACAAAAATAATATCGCCGAGTGTACATTCTTAAATGGCGACATAATGTCGGGTCGTACATTGAGTACAATCCTAAGTACATCACTGAGTACATTGTAATTTTGGTTTATTACAACTATGATTATAATTACCAATTAATTCACATTCGCTTATTATTGTTAATTACAGTTTCATTAAAGTACATTAATTACATTAAATTAAATTATTATCGTTAATTATAGTTTCATTAAAGTACATCAATTACATTATATTAAATTATTACAGTTAATTACAATTAAACAGTTAACTATAGTTTTTTTTTTTACAGTGTTTCATATTTACAGACAATCAGGATGTTGGGAGTATAACAAAGTACATGGGCACATAGAGTATGTATATATATATATATATATATATACAGGGTGGGCCGAAAGTCTGGATCCATAGGAAAATATTTATTTTAATACATAAATTACAACAAATGGTAAATACTTAAAATGAATATCAACTTTAACTCGTAAATGCGTATCCGTGATACTGTACAGTAGTTCGTACTCCAGTATAAATAATCAAATACTTTTTTATTTCAGCCCAGAAATGGCTTCGAATCTAACACCAGAAGACCGGGTAGAACTTGTGCTCATGTACGCAAGACAGGGCGCTACACACAGAGAAGTTGCTACCGAATTCAATAGAAATCATCCTGATAAGCATCCAATAACACATGCGACTGTTGGCAAGTTGTTTAAACGTTTCAAAGAAACAGGAAGTGTACATGTTCGACGGCGTTCTGGTCGTCCAAAAACTGCAACTGATGAAAATACCTCTGCAATGGTATGTGAAACTTTAACGAATAGTCCAGTAAAGTCAACAAGGAGATTATCAAATGAAACACGCATCTCGAGAACGTCAATTCGAAGAATTATTAAAAATCATAAATTCCATCCCTAAGTGTCTCGATGTCAGAGGCCGCCAATTTGAGCATTTGTTATAATTTGTTGTTTATACTGGAGTACGAACCACTGTACAGTATCACGGATACGCATTTATGAGTTAAGTTGATATTCATTTTAAGTATTTTCCATGTGTTGTAATTTATGTATTAAAATAAATATTTTCCTATGGATCCAGACTTTCGGCCCACCCTGTATATATAACATAACACACATAATAATGTTTTATAAATTAGACGCAAGCAAGAGGAGATTTTCACCTCAAAAGCTCTCGTTTTGGCCTGGTCAGCGGAATTCGAACACTTGTGTAGACATCAACGAATAGTTTGCGAGAAGTGAAATAATTAAAAGAAAAAGTAAAAAGAATACATGTGGACGTATGTACATGTACGTAACTATGTGCGTAATCATGATCATCAGGGGACATGTACTAGTGCGTAAGTATTATACACGTAGGTTGCGTGCGTAACATAGACAGACACGAGTAAACATGGACTGATAGGTTGATAGGGCATAGGTAGACAATAGGTACATGAATGAATAAGTAATAAAATTAATAAAGGATAACAGTCAAGATAAGATATGGACGTATGGATGAATATGGTTGAATAATATTTTTACTGCATAACACCAGACAGGACACAACATATAAATAATGACTTATAGAGAATGAAGTGTTTATTATTATTAAGGAATTTACCATACATTGAATACGAAAGATATCTATCTATATAAACACTTGATTCAGTATTCAACATATGGAAAACGTGAAGAGAATTAAGTTACTTTATGACGTCATAGTTTTTCAAATTATGCCATACGTCAATTCATAATTAATACGCCATAATTATTTAATTCATACGTACAGTACAAGTCATTATTGGGAGAATTTAGAAGAGATTAATTAGAGCAATATAGTAATCTACAGATCTACAGAAGCTAAGGCTAACAAAGACCCTAAGATCTACTCTAAGGTTAGCCCGAGAGAAAGAAGAAAGTAAGGGGTTAAAAGAAGAGAATAAGGGGTTAAGTAAGTAGCAAAACCTATCACTCGTGGGTTAAAATTCATTCAGAAAGAGGGAAAGAAAGACACCATCACCATCCACCGGCCACTGCCGACAAGTCGGAAAAATAGTCGAAGAGAATACTTCCAGCTGTTGCAGACCAGTCCTCCACTCCATAGGGAGGTAGAGGATGCAGCCCACTCTGCCAGAAAGTGGTGAAAGATGAAAAGAAGTAAAGTAAGAACGCATTACAAACCATGCAACACATTCTTAACTCAAAGAACAACACATTCTTAACTCAAAGCAACACATACCTCCAGCGGTTGCAGACCGGTCCTGTACTCCAAAGGGAGGTAGAGGACGGAGCCCACTCCGCCGGAAAGGGGTGGAAGATGAGAGAAAAGGGGACGGCTCAGAGGGAAAAGGGGGATTGTTTTATTATTATATTAAACAACGTTAATATTTTTAAAATGCCTATCTAAACGGTTCTTAAACATATTAACGCTGGTAGAGTTCACGACGGGCGCGGAAAGATTATACCATTTATCAATTACTTTAAACGTAAAGAAATTTTTAGCGATATTAGTAATGAAACGTCTGCCACGCAATGTAAATCCGTTATTACGAGTATTGCTATTATCGAAAGTGAACAGTTTGTCAAAACTTACGTTATCGATGTTATTAACGATTTTGAAAACTTCAATAAGCTCCCCCCTTAATCTCCTAGTTTCGAGTGAATGCAAGTCTAACTCTTTAATCCTATCTTCATAAGGCTTGTTGCGCAATGACGGAATTAGTTTCGTGGCACGACACTGAACCCTTTCTAACCTATCAATATCCTTATGCAAATACGAGCACCAAACCTGAACGGCATATTCTAAATGAGGCCTGACTAGGGACTTGTAAAGAAGCAATATAATATTCTTCGATTTAAATTCGAAATTACGCGCTGTGAAGCCTAACATCCTATTAGCTTTAGGTTTATAGCCATTGTACAAAGAGTGAGTGAAACTATTAATTAAATATATATATTTACTTATACGATTATAGAGTAAGTATTAAGGAATTGGGTACATTTGAGGGAGAATTAAGTAAATGAATGAAGAAGTACAAACAAGGGTTCACATCATGTCACATGCAATGTGTAGGGATGAGGGTTAGATGGAAGACAACAGTAATTAATTATCATAAAGTCTATATTAAATGGAAAATGGGGATATGTGTAATATTGTGATGGAAATGTTAAACGATCTAAGCCGTCGAGTGTCTTGTTTGTACTTTGAGGGAATGAAATTAAGGGACATTCGCTTCTCACAACGAACCTCCAATGACACAAACATGGATATGACTTAACCATAGAAATGATAGCTAGCATGGTTGTGACACTGCCAAAATAGAAAGCAAAAAATAAATTTTTTATTCAAACTCGCGTTAGGCGATTTTGGTTCTTATGTAAAAATGAATATTTGATTATATAGGAATTAGTCATTGTTCATTTTTAGATATATATATATATATATATATAGAGTCATATATATATATATATAAATATATATATATATAAATAAAAAAATATATATATATACATATATATATATATAATATATATATATATATATATATATATATATATATATATATATATATATATATAACGGGTGCGGCAAAAATAACGCCCTTTTTAGTTTATTCTCTTTTATTGAAGGAAATAAATCAATTACAGCATTTTAAGAGAAATAATAAGGTTTTTAAGAAAAATACAGCATTTTAAGAAACATAATAAGTACTTTCTCAGTAAAAACTAAAAAATAACAAAATGATACAATATAAAACTAAAAAATTATACTGTATAAAACTATAAAGATAGAATTATTAAAAGGGCGTTACTTTTGCCGCACCCGGTATATATATGTAAAAATGAACAATGAATAATCCATATTTATTTTTACATTTTTATTTGTAGCTTTCTATTTTTGTTTGTCACAACCCTACGATCTACCATTTCTATGGTTTAGTCGTATCCATTTTCCATTTTTCATTTGTTATAGAATTTATTATAATTAATTATGGTTGTCTTGCATCTCATCCTCGTCCCTAGGTTATGCATACACATTGCATATAACAGGATTGGAACCCGTAGTTGTACTTCTTAGTCCTTAATACCCACTCTTTTTCTCTAATTCGTTTCTTTTAAATCCTCCCAATAATGACTTATACACTATGACGTCATAAAATAACTGAAATTTCCTTCACGGTTTCCATACCTTGAACACTGACTCACGTGTTTAGTATTTGGACATCTTCCGTATTCAATGTATGGTAAATTCTTTAATAATAATAATAAAAAACTCAGTCTCTATACGTCATTATTTATATGTTGTGTCCTATCTATTGTCTACTGATGCCTATCAACCTATCAGTCCATGTTTACGCATGTCTCTATTACGCACACAACCTTTTGTATTACGTACCAGTATGTGTACAAAACTTGTGCATTCGTACATGTCCCCTGATGATTACGTACATCGTTACGTACATGTACAATTGTACAGCCGTTCACATGTATTCTTTTTATTTATTTTCTTTAAATTAATTAATTTCTCGCAAGATATTCATAAATGCTTAGGCGAGTGGTCGAATTCCGATAATCAGCATAAATCGAACACCTGAAAAACGAAAGACCTTCTGTCCCTCTGATTTCAGATTTATAACTTATAATCACGTGTGTATAAATTATCTCGTATGTGCCCATGTACTTTGTGTTGTACTAATAACCATATATAATGACCATATAAAATATAAAAACACTGTAAGAATTGTAAACGACGTAATGTACTTTAATAAAATTGTAATTAAATGTAATAATTTAATATAATGTATTGTACTTTAAATGGAAGTGTAATTAAACGATACTAAGTGAATATGAACTAATCCATAATTATAATCATAATTGTTTAAACCCAAAATTACAACGTACTCAATGATGTACTTAGATTGTACTTATGTACTACTACGAAATTATATCGCCTTCAGAAATGTATACTCTGCGAAAATATGATTAGTTTTATTTTGTTTTTTTAATTTTTATTTGGAATCTTTCATCTGATCATGTGTTTGAAAGGGGGGAAACTTAACCTTCAAACTGCATTCCCCCAAAATTTAGATTATATGTATAAAGCATGTAATTGTAAAAGTCACTTCATTACTTCACTTCTATTACTTCGATTACTTCGATTAACACTCCCTTGTTAGCAGCCTCGCTGCGAGGAGGGGGCAGAGGCCCCTTGCCTCCTTAAAATTTTTAGATTCTGGCCTGAGCTATGGTCGAAAGAGGTCGAACCTCTACCGCTGTAAATTCAGAGCACTACCTGTACATATTTAGAAGTAAATTACAGTGAGAAAAACTTTTTATTTTTCCCATTCGAGTTGGGCTCTTCCGAGAACTTAGTAAATAGAGAAATAGTTCCCGATAAGTTATAAAAAGAAAATCGGCGAACCGTCAGAGAAAGTATCAGAGTATTATAGAAAGAGAAGAATTAACAACTGTCGACCCTATAGCGAGAGAAAGAAATTAGAATATTATAGAAGAAAAGTATCGCGAGAAAATATCCGTTGCTGCCTCCCAACCAGAACCCCCGTCGATCCGAACCACCCCAGGGCCATAGACGGAGGGGTTATAACATATATAAATATATATATATATTATTATATATATATATATATATATATATATATATATATAAATATATACATACATATAAATATATATATAGATAAAAATATATACATATATATATATATATACACACGAGGTAGCCTAAAAGTTCTTGAACTTTTTTATCAGACCCCGAACGACTCGGTAATTGTCTTAGTCTTCATGTCTACACATGCGCGGATATGTAGGGAAGGTGTGGGCAGAGACTTGGTATGGCGGCCGCACTCAGTCAGTGTGCAAAGAACGTGGTAGGCACTAGTCTGTTCGGTTCGGTGAATTTTGTTATTTTCAGAACTCGGCGCTCCAGGATGTCGCAATTTGAGGAGTGGACGAACATTAAGTTTTGTGTACGATTGGACAAGACAGTTTCACAAACTTACGATATGATCAGGGAAGCCTACGGGGACGAGGCCATGTATCGGAGTGCAGCGTACAAATAGTTTAGGCGTTTGAAGGACGGCCGATAACACTAGGCAACAAAGATTTTGTTACAGAAGACCAAATAGGTGCTCCTAGCTAATTTCGGTATGCTGATTTCAAATCTATAATTAGATTTTTTCTATCACGTCTAGATTTGTGTAAAATGCAAATCACTTTTAGTAAAATTTTCTACCACGTCCAGATTTTGGTTTTAATCGGCTTAATGCCAGTAATATGAAACTTGCTTTTCAAGGTTAAAGCAATTTTTTTTGCCAACTATATACAAATTCGAACAATTTTGATAAATAAAATTTATCCCGAGTTGGCAACACTGAGTCAAGAGCATAGTAACGGGCAACGGCCCAACGGTCAGTCGCTACGTGACAGCAAGCAGAACGGTTGTGAAGCTCTCTGCTGATGAGCAAGTGACAGGTTGTGGTGACTTGTGTGTTTTTATAGCATTTGTTTTGTACTACGGTGTGTGTTTCTTTTTATTTTGCACATCGTAATAATTACTTTCTACATTTTTTCAGATATTGTATGGTAATTCAAAATGGCATCAAATAGACGTGCTTGTGTAAATCACCCAGACAACTTCTGCTTTGTCTGTGGACAATATACACCTAAGCCACAACGTAGAAACATAACAACAAAGATTAAACTTGCCTACAAGTGTTATTTTGACTGTAAGTTAGGAGACCAACAGAGGGACTGGGCACCACATATTTGCTGTCACAGTGCAATGCAATGTTAATAGCTTGGATGAATGGTAAAGAAAAGCTATGCCGTTCTCAGTCCCCATGGTTTGGCGTGAGCCGAAAAATCACTTCAATGATTGTTATTTTTGTTTGCCAAAGATTGCTTGTTTCACAAAGAAAAACAAATCAAAGATCACGTACCCAAACTGCGAATCAGCAATGAAACCAGTACCACATGATGAAACAAATCCACCACCAGTTCCACCAGCAACGATAACAGACAGCAGTTCATCTGAAGATTCTGCTAGTGATATAGAAACAGGGAAAGATGGCATATATGTTCCAGATGCAAATATTTCCCCACATTTGTTAAGTCAAGCGGAGTTAAATGACTTAGTGCGCGATTTGGAATTACCAAAAGAAAAGGCAGAGTTGCTTGGTTCAAGACTTCAAGAATTTAATCTTCTCCAACCAAACACCAAAGTTTCCCATTTCCGCCATCGCCATTTGCAGTTTTCATCATTTTACTTACAGGAAGAAAACGTTTGTTTCTGCCACGATATCAGTGGTCTGATGCAAGGGATTGGCTGTCGCTATGATCCAAAAGAATGGAGACTGTTCATGACTCTAGTAAAGCTAGCCTTAAAGCTGTATTACTGCACAACGGCAATGAAAAACCTTCAATACCTGTAGCACATGCCACTGGCCTTAATGAGACTTATGAATCGATGAAACTGCTGCTAAGACTCATCAAATATAAGGACCACACATGGAATATTTGTGGCGACCTTAAAGTTGTATCATTACTTCTTGGGTTACAGTTGGGCTACACAAAGCATATGTGCTTTTTGTGTCTATGGAACAGCAGAGATGACAAGAACCACTACAAAAAACATGATTGGCCATCTAGAACTGAACATGTTGTTGGTAAATACAATGTGAAACACCCAGCACTTATTGACCCTCAGAAAGTACATCTTCCACCACTTCACATTAAACTTGGCCTTATGAAAAATTTCGTGAAGGGTATGGATCATCAAGGTAGTGGTTGGGCTACACAAAGCATATGTGCTTTTTTTGTCTATGGAACAGTACATCTTCCACCACTTCACATTAAACTTGGCCTTATGAAAAATTTCGTGAAGGGTATGGATCATCAAGGTAGTGGTTGGGCTACACAAAGCATATGTGCTTTTTGTGTCTATGGAACAGCAGAGATGACAAGAACCACTACAAAAAACATGATTGGCCATCTAGAACTGAACATGTTGTTGGTAAATACAATGTGAAACACCCAGCACTTATTGACCCTCAGAAAGTACATCTTCCACCACTTCACATTAAACTTGGCCTTATGAAAAATTTCGTGAAGGGTATGGATCATCAAGGTAGTGGTTTCCAATATTTAAAGGATAAATTCAAAGGAATATTGACAGATGCTAAGCTAGAAGCTGGAGTTTTCACTGGACCACAGATCCGCAGTGTCATCCACGACTCATCGTTTCCATCTAACCTAATGAGAATGAACTAGGAGCATGGACATCTTTCGTTGAAGTTGTCAAAAATTTTCTTGGAAACCACAAAGCTGAAAACCACCGTAAACTCGTAGAAAACATGCTTAAATCTTATGAAATAATGGGATGCAGAATGTCTTTGAAAATTCATTTTTTACATTCTCATCTTGACTTCTTCCCGGCCAACCTTGGGGCTGTAAGTGACGAGCATGGTGAGCGCTTCCACCAACAGATCTCAGTTATGGAAAACAGATACCAAGGTAATTTCAACCCAAATATGATGGGAGATTATTGTTGGTTCCTGCAGAAGGAGAGCTCGTCATCCTACAAGCGACAAAGGAAGAGGACACACCAAAGTTTCACTTAAGAACAGGAATTTGCCTTTCAGTAGTAACAACAAAATACTAACGCGCTTTGGGTGGATGGTTGGGCGGAGGGGTGGTAACTCAGCCAGCGGAATTCCGCTGTCTGTCTTAAGCCAGAATAAAGGAGGAAAGACATCCCTGTTCATTAATTATTTAAGTATGCTTAACATAAAACGTGGCACGGAAAAGTAGCTTAGACGGCTTTCGTAATAGAAGCGGGTGAGAAAAAAAATGAAAAATAGGGGTTTTCGGTTACACAAAATCTGGACGTGATAGAGAAATTTTGATATCAGATCTGAAATCAGCATCAGCGCTTTAGTAGGAATCAGTAGTTCACGTGTCTGTAACAAAAAAAAAGTTGAAATTTGTTGCCTAGTGTAATCACTGGAGGATGACCCGCGGGAGGGAAAGCTAGCGGTAGCTCGTAATGAGGAGACCATTGCCCATGTTTGCGAGATCATCCGACAGGACCGTAGACGAACTATTGACGAAGTCGCGAAATCGTTGGTGTTTCATATGGCACATGCCATCAAATTCTGCATGATAACCTTAACATGCATCGTGAGTGTGGCCAAAATGTTCTCGAAATCTCACAGAGGATCAGCATGAAGAACGGTCCATCATTCGTGGGAACATGATTTACAGAGTCAATAGTGATCCAGGTATTGTGAACAGGGTTATCACGGGCGAAGAAACGTGGTACTACCTTTTCGATCCACAATGCAAACGTCAAGCCTCGTACTGGAAGTCATCTTCATCACCCAGAACGCAGACCGCTGAAAGGGGAAGGTGATGCTGGAGGTGTTCTTCGATATCCAGAGCCTCGTTCACCAGTTCATACCGGAAGGGCGTAACGTCAACTAGACCAAATACAGAGATATCCTTCGCCATCTGCGAGAAGCTATCAGACGTAAACGCCGCACCTTTAGGAATTTGGAAACTGACCAGATCTCGCCCCTGCGAACTACTACCTGTTCCCAAGAATGAAAGCCCTCTTAAAGGGACGCAGATTCTACTCAGCAGATGAGGTAAAAAGAGCTACGACAGCGGCACTTAAGGAGGTCGCAGGAAAAGGCCTGCAGGAGTGCTTCCATCAGTGGTACGGCCGCTGGCAAAAATTTGTAACGGCGAAAGGGAACTGCTTCGAAGGCGGTGTGCAGTAAAACCCGCCATGATGGCAGGTATGGCTGACAAACAAAAAGATCACGAACTTTTGACTCTACCTCATAGTTATATATATATATATATATATTAGTGGTGGACCGGATGTCAGTTTTTCAGCATCTGCGGATGCGGATGCGGATTTTTAATTTCAATATCCGCGGATGCGGATATTTAGTTAATCTATCAATGTAATAGAGAATTATGAATATATGACAATTTTTCAAATTTCGTGATATTACTATTATGGCAGGCAATGCATAAGAATTAAAATTAATATTAATGTTTTCATTATGATAAAAATAATAACTTTCTTAAGAGTTTCAGCCACAGAAAATTCAATGAAACAAGTTTCATTCAATTTTCTGTTACCGGGTATTTGTATTTTGAGGTTTATATATTTGTTTGTTCTTTAATAAATAACACTAGGCAACAAAGATTTTGTTACAGAAGACCAAATAGGTGCTCCTAGCTAATTTCGGTATGCTGATTTCAAATCTATAATTAGATTTTTTCTATCACGTCTAGATTTTGTGTAAAATGCAAATAACTTTTAGTAAAATTTTCTACCGCGTCCAGATTTTGCTTTTAATCGGCTTAATGCCAGTAATATGAAACTTGCTTTTCAAGGTTAAAGCAATTTTTTTTGCCAACTATATACAAATTCGAACAATTTTGATAAATAAAATTTATCCCGAGTTCGCAACACTGAGTCAAGAGCATAGTAACGGGCAACGGCCCAACGGTCAGTCGCTACGTGACAGTCAAGCAGAACGGTTGTTGAAGCTCTCTGCTGATGAGCAAGTGACAGGTTGTGGTGACTTGTGTGTTTTTATAGCATTTGTTTTGTACTACGGTGTGTATTTCTTTTTATTTTGCACATCGTAATAATTACTTTCTACGTTTTTTCAGATATTGTATGGTAATTCAAAATGGCATCAAATAGACGTGCTTGTGTAAATCACCCAGACAACTTCTGCTTTGTCTGTGGACAATATACACCTAAGCCACAACGTAGAAACATAACAACAAAGATTAAACTTGCCTACAAGTGTTATTTTGACTGTAAGTTAGGAGACCAACAGAGGGACTGGGCACCACATATTTGCTGTGCACAGTGCAATGCAATGTTAATAGCTTGGATGAATGGTAAAAGAAAAGCTATGCCGTTCTCAGTCCCCATGGTTTGGCGTGAGCCGAAAAATCACTTCAATGATTGTTATTTTTGTTTGACAAAGATTGCTGGTTTCACAAAGAAAAACAAATCAAAGATCACGTACCCAAACTGCGAATCAGCAATGAAACCAGTACCACATGATGAAACAAATCCACCACCAGTTCCACCAGCAACGATAACAGACAGCAGTTCATCTGAAGATTCTGCTAGTGATATAGAAACAGGGAAAGATGGCATATATGTTCCAGATGCAAATAGTTCCCCACATTTGTTAAGTCAAGCGGAGTTAAATGACTTAGTGCGCGATTTGGAATTACCAAAAGAAAAGGAAGAGTTGCTTGGTTCAAGACTTCAAGAATTTAATCTTCTCCAACCAAACACCAAAGTTTCCCATTTCCGCCATCGCCATTTGCAGTTTTCATCATTTCACTTACAGGAAGAAAACGTTTGTTTCTGCCACGATATCAGTGGTCTGATGCAAGGGATTGGCTGTCGCTATGATCCAAAAGAATGGAGACTGTTCATTGACTCTAGTAAAGCTAGCCTTAAAGCTGTATTACTGCACAACGGCAATGAAAAACCTTCAATACCTGTAGCACATGCCACTGGCCTTAATGAGACTTATGAATCGATGAAACTGCTGCTAAGACTCATCAAATATAAGGACCACACATGGAATATTTGTGGCGACCTTAAAGTTGTATCATTACTTCTTGGGTTACAGTTGGGCTACACAAAGCATATGTGCTTTTTGTGTCTATGGAACAGCAGAGATGACAAGAACCACTACAAAAACATGATTGGCCATCTAGAACTGAACATGTTGTTGGTAAATACAATGTGAAACACCCAGCACTTATTGACCCTCAGAAAGTACATCTTCCACCACTTCACATTAAACTTGGCCTTATGAAAAATTTCGTGAAGGGTATGGATCATCAAGGTAGTGGTTTCCAATATTTAAGGATAAATTCAAAGGAATATTGACAGATGCTAAGCTAGAAGCTGGAGTTTTCACTGGACCACAGATCCGCAGTGTCATCCACGACTCATCGTTTCCATCTAACCTAAATGAGAATGAACTAGGAGCATGGACATCTTTCGTTGAAGTTGTCAAAATTTTCTTGGAAACCACAAAGCTGAAAACCACCGTAAACTCGTAGAAAACATGCTTAAATCTTATGAAATAATGGGATGCAGAATGTCTTTGAAAATTCATTTTTTACATTCTCATCTTGACTTCTTCCCGGCCAACCTTGGGGCTGTAAGTGACGAGCATGGTGAGCGCTTCCACCAACAGATCTCAGTTATGGAAAACAGATACCAAGGTAATTTCAACCCAAATATGATGGGAGATTATTGTTGGTTCCTGCAGAAGGAGAGCTCGTCATCCTACAAGCGACAAAGGAAGAGGACACACCAAAGTTTCACTTAAGAACAGGAATTTGCCTTTCAGTAGTAACAACAAAATACTAACGCGCTTTGGGTGGATGGTTGGGCGCAGGGGTGGTAACTCCGCCAGCGGAATTCCGCTGTCTGTCTTAAGCCAGAATAAAGGAGGAAAGACATCCCTGTTCACTAATTATTTAAGTATGCTTAACATAAAACGTGGCACGGAAAAGTAGCTTAGACGGCTTTCGTAATAGAAGCGGGTGAGAAAAAAAATGAAAAATAGGGGTTTTCGGTTACACAAAATCTGGACGTGATAGAGAAATTCTGATATCAGATCTGAAATCAGCATCACCGGTTTAGTAGGAATCAGTAGTTCACGTGTCTGTAACAAAAAAAAAGTTGAAATTTGTTGCCTAGTGTAATTAATACTTTACATGAAATGTGCATGACTGGGCCTTATAAGCTACTTTATAAGCTAATTTAATTGTAAATTGCATAATTTATTCGAGGTAATATCCGCACAACATCCGCAGTCAGAAGTGCGGATGAGGATGCGGATGTTAAAAATTATATATATATATATATATATATATATATATATATATATAATTATATATACACACACACACACACACACCCACACACGGTGTTTGTTCAAAACGTATCCGGACTCATGCGATTATTATAGACACAATATAGTACTTACAGGGTTTGGGGCTTAATCTCCTCAAAGTACGCTCCTTCTGATGCTACACACTTTGCCCAACGATCCTGCCACTGTTGAAAACATTCTTCGAAAGCACTTTTCGGAATGGCCAAAAGCTGCTCCGTCGAATTTTTTTTAATGGTCTCAGAATCATCGAATCGGTGTCCTTTCAGGGTTTGTTTGATTTTCGGGTCGCATGGAGCCAAATCCGGCGAATATGGAATTTTACATTGAATATTTGAGATGTCTACGTGAAGCAGTTCCGAAAAAACGTCCGCAGAAATGGCGGTCCGGAGACTGCATGCTTCATCACGATAACGTGCCATCTCACTCCTCGCAACTTGTCCAGCAATTTTTGGCCAAAAGCCCTATCCCACCCAACCCAAATACGGCAGTCTCCATTTTCGCCGGATTTGGCTCCATGCGATTTTTTTTTCTTTTCAAACTCAAACAAACAGAAAGGGCATTGATTCGATGATGTTAAGATCATTAAAAGAAATTCGACGGGGCAGCTTTTGGCCATTCCGAAAAGTGTTTTCGAAGAATGTTTTCAACAGTGGCAGGATCGTTGGGCAAAGTGTGTAGCATTAGAAGGAGCGTAATTTGAGGGAGATTAGGCCCCAAACCCTGTAAGTACCATATTGTGTCTATAATCGCATTAGTCCGGATACCTTTTGAACAAACCTTGTGTGTGTGTGTGTGGTGTGTGTGTGTGTGTGTGTGTGTGTGTGTGTGTATATATATATATATATAGGTGAACTCTCCGTCTTCTCTATGCCCTTGGGTGGTTCGAGGTTGACGGGCGTTCTGGTTAGGTGGCAACAATGGATTTTCTTTAAATCTAGGTTATTTGTACTGCAATTTATTATTAAATCTAGTAGGTTCGCACCTATAATCCTGATGGGTAGTGTATGGATGTGTATGGGTTTATTATTATTGTCTAGGAGTGGGGAGGCTAAACTGCTGCCTCCAGGGTTGGATCTAAAAAAGGACTTGAACTGACTTCGAGGGGCGGGCCTGAGTCATATGCTACTGGATCATCATACACTGGAGAGTTTTCTTGAAAAGTGTACTCTGAGGGAAACTGATTCTTCGACGGTACTTCTCCGTACTGGACCGTCCGATCTTGCCGATTATATTGGTGTTTGGACATAGGGTAATAGTACAATTGACCTTGTTGTCGTGATTTATTTGTTTGGTGGTTCCGTTGAAGCTGGGAATTAACTGGTTTCTGAGAATTGGAGGGCTTTTGGGAACGTTGGTGATTTGTTTTCTGGAAGTGGGGCCTGTACACTGATGAAGTTTTGTCAGCACATTTTTTCGGTCGCCACGGTGATGACCATGTTCATGACAATGGGAGCAATAAGTGGGATAACTACATTGGCTCATCATGTGCCCAAACCTATCACAATTGAAACACTGCGGTTTGTGAACCTTGTTTTTGAGGCGGTGTTCCCTGCATTGGCCTAAATTGCAGGCGTTGCTGTTTTTGTTGGATGTAGTGTATGGGCGTCTCTCTACCCTACCGGTAGTTCTGGCTTGCTAAGTCTGGGTATCGTTCCCTTGTTTTATTTATGACTTCGCTTATTGGTTTGTCAATATCCAGAAGGTTTTGGTAAATGGACGCCCCTCTAGGGGAAGTTTTGGTGAATGGACGCTGCTACTATTAGGTTTCTTTGTTGTAAAGTGAATGTAATGTTGCATGGGTTTTCTAAAGCTTGGAAGGGTTCTCCTACGAGTTGTGTTCGTTCAATAAAATTTAAATCTTCGTGTTCTTTCTTCCATTCAGCTTGGAAGCTCGCTTCTAATGTTGCCAAAAGTTGTGAGTGTTATCTCCTTGTAAAATTCTAATAAGTGTTTTTTAAAATTGTTCCATGTCGTAGCTTCGTTAATAGATGGGACATATGTAAATGTATCATGGGCATTCCGTTCTTTAGAGTCAATAAACCTTCGAGCTTCCCTAATTTTTATGTCATCATCTGTGATGTTTTCGCGCAAGAAATGCTGCTCCAGAGACTCAATCCAAGGTCTTACGCGCTGTTCAACGAAGTTATTGTCTATGGTTCCCTTAAATATTATGGGGGAAGGTTTACAAGTCGACCTAAATTAATGTATCCTGGGGGAGCTGTTTGAGACATATTGTCTTGTGCTTGATCTGAAGAAGTTTGTATTTGCGTGTTTGGAAGTATGTTTGAAGAGGTCGGGGTAAGTGAAAAAATGGGTGCAGAGGAATTTTCAATGTCAGAAAGGGCACTGTCTGAATCGCTCATATGTGAAAGTACTGTTAATTTAGTATTCTAATTTGGTCTGCTTAACCGATCTCAATCTATGACGGAATGATGACTTGAGTGGCTTTCCTAACTTCTCTATCGAAGAAATACACAAATAAATACTCAAAAAATTGCCTAAAAAATTTTAAAAACATGTAAACAAGTGTAAAAAAATGTAAATAAAAATTTACTCGAATGTACGCGAATGTACGGTAATATTATAAATGGGACATTAAATAAAATTATTCTCTGCTAAATATAAAATTAGTTTCAATAAAAAGAAGTGTGTCACTTGTGTATGGAGTGTTCACTCTGGTTTGTGTTAATTCTGGCTTGATACGCATTATTAACTGTTAATTATGCCGGCTTATCAATTGTTTAGTAATTAATTTGAAAAAAGATCTGTACTTAACAAGATTCCTACGGCGAAGACGTGTCTTGAAGGCGTGTCTTCTTGGCCACTTGTTCCTACACTAAGAATGGGCGTGAAGAACTGGAAGTCGTGACACGCTGGACAACTGATGTGTCCACAATTACTTGAATGTTGGCTCTAGTTCCAGGGTCTAGAAGACTGGAAGAAGGTTGGTTGGAGAGATCGCCAGTTGTTACTCCATCTATGTTCTTGGGCCGTTCGAGGTTGATGTGGGGGGAGGGGGTTCTCGTTGCGTGGCAGCAAAGGATTTCTCACTCTGGAGTAGTTGGTATTATAGAGGGAATACGCAAAGTTTCTCTTATACTACACTCCGATTACTTATTGCTAAATTTTCTGACGGTTCTCCGATTCTTCTTGTAAAGTATAGGGAAATTATTTATTTTATTTTAAAACTAAGTTCTCTGGAGAAGGCAGAATGATAATTAAAAAAATTACAAGAGTTTATATACTAATAATTTGGTGACATCTTTACTATTTAATGTTGACCTCTTTTGTTTTTTATTTTCAATAGGCTAAATATTTTTGGCAAAATGTTTGAAGATAAAGGTAAATTTTGGTTCTAACAGCATTCTGGAAGATAAGCAAGATATTTGAAGATGAAGTAATTTTTCTTTTCAACAGCATATTGACAGATCTGATGTTATCACGATTTGCCGAATTAACTAAAAATGGAAATAGAAATATGCATTTTATTATGGATTAAAATTAAACATGTATATCAGCCAAAAGTAAATGCTTAAAATTTAAAATTAAGTGTTAAGCAAGACATGACTTCATCTTTTACAACTAAGACAGAATGTATAAAGAAAATAAATGTTGCAGAATTTCACAAAATTATATTAAAAAACTTAATCTGAAAAATGATTAAGTAATTTAAAAAAAAAGAAATAATTCATCAATTACTTAGCAAAAATAAAATAGAAAGAAAATTTAAAATTTTTTCCAAACTTGCGCTTCATATACACTATACAGTTAGAGTGTGACGCGAGTTGGACTTTATATACAAAAATTAATGTTAGAATTTATATATATATATATATATATATATATATATATATATATATATATTAGAATTTTATATATATAGAAATAAATCAGTATATATATATATATATATATATATAATATATATATGCTCCTCCCACAATCTTTTAATGTTTAATTTTTATTTTTATTTCTCCGTTTATTGTATATATATATTTTTTTTTCTGTAATCTATATATAGGCTGTGACTCTTTCTGTACTTCAGTGTTCCTGAGAATGTCATTAGACGAAAGCGCTTGAGCATCATTCTGTGTTTCCTTTCCTTTGTGGTTTTATTCATCATATATATATATATATATATATATATATATATATATATATGATGAATAAAACCACGAAGGAAAGGAAACACAGAATGATGCTCAAGCGCTTTCGTCTAATGACATTCTCAGGAACACTGAAGTACAGAAAGAGTTACAGCCTATAATATAGATTACAGAAAAAAAAAAATATATATATACAATAAACGGAGAAATAAAAATAAAAATCATGAAAAAGGAAAAAAACTATGGTATTTGTCATTTACCATTACTTATTCGGACTATAGTGGATTTAATTTTCCCAGAAGAGTTCCTTGTTCCATGCACGGTCTGTGTTTAACATATATATATATATATATATATATAATTTAGGATGGTCAAAAATTTATTTTTTAATTTTTTTACCTCCACATGGCTGCTCCTGTTCCTCTATCTATCAAACATCTCCATGCCAAATTTCAGCCTAACTGATTGATATTTACTGGTCGCTATGAATTTCATTTTACTCCTAATTTTCTAGTAGATTGATCTTCTCGGTTAAAAATTAAAAAACAAGGGCAAATGCTAGTTTATTTGTTAGAAAACAGATTAAATCTCAAAGAAAACAGCTTATTTTTTTTTAGGAAACGGAATAACTCTTAAAGAAAACAGATAAATTTTTTAAGAACAAAAATGATATGTTTGATAGAAAATTACATTTATCATTCGTTTATAATATACATCATTACTTAGATTAATCCTTTACTACCCAAAAGGACAAATTTATAACCTTTCAAATACACACATTCATAATTTAATCCTACAAAATATTTGGGCAGTAAAGGGTTAACGCTTCATCACTGACTCCTTCGAAAACGATGAGTAGTCTTGACAATATTTTTCTACTAGTCGGAGGATGACTTGTTTTTGTCCTTCATCCTTCATCAAAGATGTATTATATGCCTTGATAAGGGCGATACCCCTCTCTGCCGAATCAGTGACATTTTTAGGTTGATCGTTATGCGTCGAAACTCTTGAAAGAAATCATCCTCCGTCCAGGAATTGGGATCGGTCCTCAGGAAGGTATCCTCTGCTGCTTTTCTTCCTTCTTTCTTTAACAGATTGAAGATTCCCAGGGTCCTTTTGGTGACCATTTCATACAAATTCAAATCTTCAATGTTTCCTTCAAACTTCAATCAACGAGTAACAGTGGTATTCTCGTTACGTTGGAGGTTTACGACCATCTTCCGTTTGGTCTCGGCATCGACTCTAGAATCGAAGAATGCAAGGTTGATGAGATGCTCTCCAAGATACCACAGGTGCCGTTGCAGAGCTGTGGATGCTGCTTTGGAAATGGTCTGATTTGGGTACTTTTTCAAAATTTTAAGAAGCAGAATATCGTTGAAAGGAACGTTGATTCCGACGGGGTGGCTCGTTCCAAAAACATGCGTAGACCAAGACGATAAACAGAGAGAGCTCGGTGATATTCTCCGTCTCACGTGCTGTCAGCTGTAGTTGATGCTTGGACAGATAAATTTTGAGGACGTAGATGGCATTCGCCATCCAGCGTGCATGGTGAGTTGGTCCTGGAGCGCGGACCTTGACTTCTTTCTCATCACGGCACCCGAGAAGGTGAGTCAGAGTCGTAGCAATTCCTCTTAGTCATCACGCGATTGTTTAGACTCCAGTGCCTTTGTGAAGTACTGGATCATTTCCTTTCGAAGCTGAAACATCTTTGGATCTCTGAATATGTTGTTTGAAGCCTTCATGAAGGAATCCTTCTGAAATGATGGCCATTTTTTTCTTAAAACGTTTAAAGAGAGTCATTTCCGGGCCACCTGTGGGTCCAAGAAGTGCGTTGCAGGTGTTTGACAAGACGACTTCAAGGATATGATGTCGACAAGCGATCCAGACAAGTTCCCTCCCTACTGCTTTTTCAATCATGGTACCGGCTCCCCAGTATTAGACGCAGTTGTGTCAAATACGAGACCTTGGATCTCACCGCGAAGATTCCAGTCATCAATCGTCGAAATGCAAGTCTTCGCCTGTTCTTCTCCTGTTGCTCGTTGTATTTTTGGCACGGCGAGGAGTTTTTCCATTCCATTTCCGTAACGATTACCGCGGTTCGTTCGGCTGTTTCCTTTGCGCCGCCGATGTCGGGAAGTAGTTTCCCATCCCAGTGAAGAAGAAGGGGTCCTTCGACAGAAAACGAAGCTTGATCCTCTTTGGCTGCTGCCTGCCTTGCTTGCCTTCTTCAACGAAGGATGGAGCTGCGTGAAAGGTCAGTGGAGTCAGTGTAGAAATACATATCATAGCCCAGGGCTTGAGCGACTGATCCAGCAACGAAGACTGCTCCTCGATCGGGAAGGTTGACGCGATCAAGAGCAGCAACCACATCTGGTGATGTGAAGATAGTGTTTCGTTTCGGAGGATGAGAGAGTACATCTGCTTTTCCGGTCAAAGTCGACGGACGATAATCATCGTCTTCAGCGTTGAATTCTTCAGAGGATGAAGTGGATGTGCTGAATGATGGAAGAGCAGCAGCTCCAGCCTGGAATGCAGCCTCTCTTTCTTTGTACCTTAGAGCTTTGTCAGCATCTTTCTCATGTCGACATCTCTTGCGGTATTTCTTGGCAAAATTAATCTTGTCAGGACCTGCCATACTGCAGGAAAAGACGTTTTCTCGTTGCATCATCAGGAATTGGCGGTCTTCTTCACTGTCTATCACCTTCAAGGCGTCCTTCGAGGCAACGTCGAAAAGCTCTGAAAGAGTCTCTTGGAACATGCTCTCTTTCAATCTGCAGCTTTGTAGCTGCGTCTTGCAGTTTTTCTTCAACGCAAGGAACTCCTCATACAGCTTTCACAGCTTCCTAACGCAGGAATCGACTCGCTATGTTGGAATCCTTGATCTCCGCCGCACTTGCAGGGTCTATTTACAGGCCAAATTGTAACTCTCTTTCAAGGTCTTGGACTGTTCATGGTGGTGAAACTGAACCAAACGAAGCATCACCACATGTGGGTAGCCTTGCAGTTGATAACTCGTTGCTGGGCTTTCCTAGAACACACGTTTCTGCAGATGAGCGAGTACTTCTAGCCATAACCTGAAAAATTAGAGAAAATAATGCATTAACCGTTTAGCACCAAATCACAATTATATAAGTGTAAAGTAAAAAATTGCAAAGTCAAAATAAATAAAGTAAAAAAATTGGTTACAGTGGTTAGTGGTTGATGGGTAGGAAGATAGCCAAAGTTTTAAAAATATATTTAAGAATAAGTAAATAATAAACTTCAAGAGGCATGAAATATATACTTTGCAATTTTAATCATTTAATTTAATAGCAACATCCTTACCGGTTATAAATTTGCATACAAAGAACATAATCATATATATATATATATATATATATATATATTATATATATATACTGAATAAATACAATACATATGAATTAATACTTCATACATATGAATTATATATATGAATTAATAATTGATATATATGAACTAATACTTACATGAGATACTATTCCTAAGCTCTTGAAGTTTGAACGAACTTAAACCCGTTCTTCAACAAGTTTAAACTTGAAATGATGCATGAGTAAAGGATTTGTCTCATTCACAAACAGCATTATACAAGAAATCGAACAATTGCATCATCCTCTGAAAGGTGGGCGGAGTCAATGTGGCGTGACTGCAGCGTTCTCTAAAAATGAAGGGGGCAGAAAATGATTAGCTAGTTAATTAATTGAAAATGTGAAAATCATAGCGACCTCTAATTATGTACTGAATCGACAGATATTTTGCACAAAATCACTTCACATATAAAGGAATAAAAGCAGCCATGTGGAGAGCATCTCCAACTAATTTAGAAATTTTAGCCCAAATTTTGGACCACCCTAAATTTATATATATATATATATATATATATATATATATATATATATATATATATATATATATATATATATATACATATACACAGTATATATTAAATGTATATATATATATATATTTTATATATATATACATATACACAGTATATATTAAAATATAATATATATATATATATATATATATATATATATATTTAATATATATTTAATAAATACAGGGTGTCCGAGAATTATCTGTAAAAGTTTTGGCTGTTATTAAAAGTCAACCATGAAGTGTAGAAATTCCAGTGTTGTCCCATTTTACAGAGAATCTCATTAAGTTTTTTCTGATACCAAGTTTTGACAAGTTTTTTAGAAATTCCAGTGTGTCCGAAAATTATCTGTACAATTTCATCTTTTAATAAAATTCTTGATAACACACGTAAAATTCTTAAACAAGATTATTTAGAATCTGTATTTTCAAAAGCTTTTATTAAAGTAACGTTGTTACAAACATTCGATATGTGCACCATCAGTGATTCGCAAAACATCCAATCGATAATCCAAATGTTGCCATGTACGCTGCAGCATATCCACATCAATTCGCTCAATAGCAGCTGTGATTCTTGCTTTTAAATCATTAATGTCTGTCACCCGCGTACAAAAAGAAAAAACTTGTAAAAACTTGTTATCAGAAAAAACTTAATGAGTTTCTCTGTAAAATGGGACAACACTGGAATTTCTACACTTCATGGTTGACTTTTAATAACAGCCAAAATTGTACAGATAATTCTCGGACACCCGTTTATATATATATATATATTTATATATATATATATATATATATATATATGTCACAACCATGCGACCTACCACATTTCTACGGTTGAGCCGTATCCATGTTTGTGCAATTAGAAGTTCGCTGTGAGAAGCGAATGTCCCTTAATTTCATTCCCTCAAAGTACAAACAAGACAATTGACGATTTAGATCGTTTAACATTTCCATCAGAATATTACCCATATCTCCTTTTTCCCTTTGTTGTAGAATTTATTGTAATTAATTATTGTTGTCTTGCATCTAACCCTCATCCCTAAATTTTATTAGATTATGCATGCACATTGAATGTGGCATGATTTGAACCCTTGTTTGTACTTCTTTATTCATTTACTTAATTCTTCCCCAAATGTACCCAATTCCCTAATATTTACTCTATACTCGTATAAGTATATATATTTAATTAGTAGTTTCACTCACTCTTGTACCATGGCTGTAAACCCTTCATTACTGTCTCTCCCTAATTCTTCTCCTCTAATTTCTCCCAATAATGACTTATACTGTACGTACGACGTAAATAACTATGACGTCATAAAGTAACTTAATTCCCTTCACTGTTTTCCATACCTTGAATGCTGAATCACGTGTTTAGTATGTGGATATCTTTCGTATTCACTGTATGGTCAATTCTTTAATAATAATAAAAACTTCATTCTCTATAAGTCATTATTTATATGATGTGTCTCTGGTGTTATGCAATATAAATATTATTCGACCATATTCATTCATTTACCTATTGTCCACTTATGCCCTATCAGTCCATGTTTACTCGTGTCTATATTACGCACACAACCTGTGGTGTGACAACTGATATGTGTACAATACTTTGTGCATTCGTACATGTCCTCTGATGACATACATAGTTACATACATGTAAATACGCCCACATGTATTTTTTTAACTTTTTCTTTTAATTATTTCACCTCTCGCAAGACATTAGTTAATAAAGATACGAATATTCGAATTCCGATGACGTCGCCAAAAGCGAGCCTCTGAATTCGAAATCTTCTCTCTTGCTTCTGCTACCAATTTATAACGTTAAGATGTTATGTTATATTATTATAATATACTGTATTGTTTCCCTGCCAGGTTACTAGTTCGTTATCTGCTTATGTCACATAGTTATCCACGTTCTCATTACTTGTACTTACTAAATCTACCTAATTGTCATTCAAATTCTATATTACTTATGTATTACGTTATCATAAATGTCCGTGTACTTCCAATGAAAAGTAACCCTTATTTTTCTCCAGTTTCCTCATCGCTGGCTATTTTGGCTTTCAAACTAGGATAACCAACCAGTTTTCTAATAATATTTGACATAATTTGGTGTAATCATTGTTAACCTAAAATATATAACACTGTTGTTAATCCCCTTTAAATTACAGAACAACGGTTAACTCTCCTTCATTATATAAATCGTACCACCTATTTAGATTACTTCAGTATTAGATACGTCAATTAACAATTTGCTAAAATTGTAATTAACTGTAATAATTTAATACGATGTAATTAATGTACGTAAAGTACTAGGTGCATGTCGGCACCCCGACATTATGTCGCCATCTAAAAAATGTATACTTTACAAAATTAGTATTTTTTTTGTTAAATTTTTTATCTTTCTAAATTTCGTTGTATGTTTAAATTATGCTTAAAGTCAGTAGGATGGGCGCAAAATGGTAGAGTGCAATGCAATTGCAAATGTTGCAAGATGTTGCAAAAGTGCTAACACCCCCCCTCGTTGCAACCCCCACCCCCTTTTCTGCAAGGCACCCCATAGTGCCAACTCCCCCTTGTTGCAAGGCGCCCCTAAATGGGGGAATGTTGCAACTTGGAGGCAGAGTATCCCCAAGCTGCAATGAACCCCGCTGAGGTAGACCTAACCTAAGAGAGAGGAGAAAGGAAGAGGTGTTCGACCGGCAGGAGCCAAGCGGCCGTTGTCTTATAGGGCCCATAATTCGCCAGTTGGCTTAATCACCCAGTGCCTCCAGGTATCATCAGCCAGTTGGATTAGAAGGCTGAGTTGCCAATTTGCGCTATTTATTTAATTAAAGCATATATTCTGGCTTAATCCGCCAGTTGGCGTATCTGGCTGAGTTGCCAGTTTACACTATTTATTTAATTAAAGCATATATTCTGGCTTAATCCGCCAGTTGGCTTAGAAGACGTAAATGGCTTGTTCAGGTTGAGTTGCTAGATAGCAATATTTATTTAATTAATGCATATATTCTGGTTTACAAATCAGCTTTAGAAGCCAGCCAATTGATATAATTAAATAGCGTGTACAAACAAAAAGGAATAAATAAAACACAACTACATCATTCTGTTTATTTAGGCGAATTAATGAAATAAATATACATTGGAATACATAAGATCAAAAATAATAATAGCATCACGAACGGGAAATATATAATCAAAAATATACAAAACGTTGTATTATCAATATATTAGTACAAGAAAATATATATATATATATATATATATATATATATATATATATATACAATTAAATAAATATATACCATATATATATATATATATATATATATATACAATAAATAAATAAATATACATCCTTTATGGGAGTGGCGCGGAATTCTGTTATATTAATGTCACACTGCCTCAGCCATGTATATTAATGAACGGTTTTAGCAAGAAGGTATCATTCGATTAATACACAAAAAAAAATCACACAAATGATTCATTCGAAATTATAAACGCGCTTTTTCCTTCGTATATAACTAATTCATGTGGCTTTAACAAAAAAATATCGCCCCTGCTCTTTCATCCTGATTAAATCTTAATATACAAATCACTCCTGCTCTTTCATCCTGATTAAATCTTAATATACAAATCGCCTCTGCTCTTTCATCCTGATTAAATCTTAATAAACAAATCACCCCTGCTCACTCATTCTGATTAAATTTTAATATACAAATCACCCCTGCTCTTTCATTCTGATTAAATCTTAATATACAAATCACCCCTGCTCTTTCAAACCAAATGGAGAAGTGTCAATTTACCTTGATTCAGAACATAATTCCTTGCATCAATTCAAAAGAATATAATTCCTTGTTTCCATCCAAAAGAACAAAAACATTTTAACAATTCAAAGTCAATGATTCCATGTAATTAAATTTCCCAAAGAATTAGCACATCAAACCACATCAATTAAATTTCCAAAAGCACTTCATTAACTTCAAAACACAGCAATTAAATTTCCAAAACATTTCAGAGTCCTTGCTTCCATGTAATTTAACCATTTCACTGCAAAACACTTCAATTCAAAAGCAAATCATTTAATTCAAAACATTTCATTTAATAATTTCACATAATTTAAATTTCCAAAAGATCTTCACTTCAAAACACTTCAGAGTCTTTGCATCCATGTAATTTATCCATTTCACTGCAAAACACTTCATTTAAATTTTCAAAAGCAATAAATTTAATTACAATATCCTTACTTAGTAATTTCACATCAAATAAATTTCCAAAAGAATTTCACTTCAGAGTCCCTGCTTCCGTGTAATTAAATTTCCCAACAAATTAGCACATCATTCAGTTCGCATCAATTAAATTTCCAAAAACACTTCATTAATTTCAAAACACAGCAATTAAATTTCCAAAACACTTCAGAGTCCTTGCTTCCATGTAATTTAACCATTTCACTGCAAAACACTTTAATTCAAAAGCAAATCATTTAATTCAAAACACTTCATTTAATAATTTCACATAATTTAAATTTCCAAAAGAACTTCAATCCAAACATTTCATAAGTCGTTGCTTAATTCATTTCACTTCAAAAGGCCTTGATTAATTCAATTAAAACACGAAAAAGTGCACACAGCCAAACTAACCAAGTATTTTTGGATCCGCACCTGTTGAATATCATTCTACTTAACATTCGATGAAATGTTCAATTAGAAGCGGGAATTAATTAATAAGTCACAAAAATTTACTTCAGAGTCCATGCATTTCAAAGCACTTCATTTAATTTCATGGCAATTAAATTTCCAAAATAACTTCACTTCAAAACACTTCAGAGTCTTTGCAT
Organism: Bathynomus jamesi; assembly: GCA_023014485.1. Lineage (NCBI taxonomy): Eukaryota > Metazoa > Arthropoda > Malacostraca > Isopoda > Cirolanidae > Bathynomus > Bathynomus jamesi. Next base: position 2,504,397 of record JAJOZX010000044.1, on the reverse strand, counting down.
CCATGTAATTTATCCATTTCACTGCAAAACACTTCAATTAAATTTCCAAAAGCAAAAACTTAACTTAATTACGGGCCGTAAAGTCCTTCTCTTCTGAACTTTTCTCATATATATATATATATATATATATATATATCTATATAATATATATCTATATATATATATATATACATGTTGTTTTATTTCTTTATTAGCGTACTTAACACCTCAGTTCATCTCTGTTTTTATCTATTCTAGCTGCTCAAATATTATTCACTTTCAAAGTACCATAAAACATAGGCAGCAATTTTCTCAATCATACGCGAATTGCAGTTCTTACAAGCAAGCACCCTAAACGTGTTTCGGGTGATGGTCACATTCCAACCTCAACTCTCTCTCTCTCTCTCTCTCTCTCTCTCTCTCTCTCTCTCTCTCTCTCTCTCTCTCTCTCTCAGTTTACTTTATGCAAATGGCCATGATTAATTGGAAATAAATAGAGAAACAGAATCTGGTCTTGTGAAAATAATATTTATAATTTATTAGAGATTACTAATTAGTAGAAAAAGCACACACACACACATATATATATATATATATATATATATATGCACTCGTGGATTTTTTATGAAACTGACGCCCCACCAGGATTTGAACCCCAGACATCCTGAGTAGAAGTCGCGGGGCGGGCGTTCCATCACACTATGACGAGATGAAAGTTTAAAGAATCTGTTATGTATTTAAATGGCCTAGGAAGCGCTTAGTGCTTTCGCGTCCACATATGTTTTACGATGTTAACCCTCTCGCACTCGAGGTAATGGCAACATTTGTTTCAACTCTCTCTGGCACAAAACTTTGTTTCCCATAGATTATTATTATTACTAAGAAAAAAAAAGAAAAAATGCTCTATTCTAAATAGCGCATCCGATGTTTTATGCAATACAATTAAGACATACACCGTAGGAGTTGTATACAAAAATTTAATAACACTTCTTTTCATTGTAATGGACATCCACTCTGTTCCTGGAGGTTTGGTTAAATTTTACATAAATTAATTAACATCACACATTCATATATATATATTATATATATATATATATATATATATTATATAATATATATTACAAATGGGGCATAACTAAGTGTTTGATGGATTGAGACAAATTCATCGGTGAAATCTAAAAATTAAATTACATAAAACTGAGAATGATGGAAAATTAAGGAATGTAGAATGAAGGCCATGGATGAAATGAAGAGAAAAATGTGAAAAGGCAAATAATGAGGGTTAAAAAAATTACAAAAGCAGTAGGAAGTTAGTCTTTTCAACAAAAGAAAAACCTGCACTACGGCGGGTATGAAGCTTTGGATGATAACTCTCGACCTTTATTTTGATTCTCTTTTTCTCTTTTTATTTAGGGGAGGGGCGTTTTGCGGTATTCACCCTTGGCCCCTCCTTCGAGCATAAAAAAATAATATAATTATAATGTTAATGATTTTAATATGATTTCACTGGTAAAAATCACAATTATCTGTAAAAATCTGAAAACACTACAGAAATTAGTACAAAAAGTGCGGAACTATATAAGCAGAAACAATTCCCTCCATCATTTCTCCCTCCACCGTCTAAAAGGAAGAGTAATTTACACGTCGTCTACCATCACTTGGTCTCGAACCCAGGTGGAGGAACGACTCAACCAAACCATGCCTAGTGGCAGGGCAACAGCTTCACCTTCATGTGAAGAGAGACTAACAAGTGCTATTTGTTCTTCATCACGTATTTAAATATATATATATATATATATATATATTAAACTTCGTTCTGAAAATTAGAATGTAAAGCTCACGTCATGCGTGAATTAACAAGTTGATGTTAATATTATATATATATATATATATATATATATATATATACCCACACGCCTGTTAAAGCTTTACTCATAAAAATTAAAATTTGTTTACACGTGTTTTACAATCAGTGAAACTCTCACTTTGGCGGAAAGTGATAGATAACATCGAATTTAAAATGTAGAGATAAGGCTTATAGGTTACATAAGTGCGATAAAGACAATTTGTGGTTAGGAAACAACTACATATCTCTAAGGCGTGAAGAGAAAAGTGTAATAAAAGTGCCCAAGCGCGAATTTGAAATCTCTATAGCTCGTGACGGTAACGAAAACCCCAAGCGATTCTTTCAATACGTCAACAATAGAAATCCAGTAAAAAGTGTCTTGGGGCCGTTGAAAAATGTTAACGGAGATCTAGTTTCTGAAAACAAGGAAATGGCTACCTTGCTAAAAGAATTTTTTACGTTAGTTTTTACTATAGAAGATGTAACGAATGTCCCTACGGTCATAGACATAATACCTTTTGATAATGGTAATATTTTGGATAATATTGTAGTTATTGAAAGGGAGGTAATGCGCTATATTGATAAAATGAAAATGCATAAATCACCGGGGCCGGATTCCATATATCCCATGCAACTAAAAGAATTAAAAGATAGCATTGTTGTGCCGCTAACAAAGATTTTTAATGCGTCTATTTCTGAGGGGTGCGTACCAGATAATTTCAAGTTAGCAAACGTAACACCTATCTTTAAGAAAGGCGATAAAGGTGCGGCGGGAAATTATAGGCCAATCAGTTTAACGTCTGTTGTAAGTAAGCTACTGGAATCAATAATTAGGGATCGTATAGTCGAACACTTAGAATTGCATAACTTAGTTATAAATACGCAGCACGGTTTAAGGCGAAACAAATCTTGCTTAACTAATCTTTTAGAATTTTTTCAAAGCGTGGTTGACGTTTACGATAGTTATCGAGCGGTTGATGTAGTGTATTTAGATTTTCAAAAGGCGTTTGACACCGTACCGCACAAAAGACTCATTGAAAAAAATAAGGCTCATGGAATCAGGCATGTATCATAGTAATAAATTGGATAGAAGAATGATTGCACGGTAGGAAACAGAGGGTGGACGTTCATGGAGCGTAGTCGTGTTGGGCTACTGTAGCGAGTGGCGTTCCTCAGGGTTCTGTATTGGGACCCTTGCTTTTTCTTATATATATTAAGGATTTAGATGTCGGTCTAGTCAGTACAGTTTCAAAGTTTGCGGATGACACGAAGCTCGGTGTTAGGGCGATTAATGCCGAAGATAGAGGTAAAATCCAGGAAGATCTGAATAAAATCGTTGATTGGTCAGTCACATGGCAAATAAGATTTAAAGTCGATAAGTGCAAAATTTTACATATAGGTTCGCGTAACGGTAATTTTGCGTATAGTATGTCAGGGAAGGAGTTAAAAGCGTAGAGCAGGAAAAATATTTAGGAGTTATAGTCACTGGTGATTTAAAAGTGGCGAAACAAAGTACAGCAGCGGTCAATAAAGCGAACAAAGTGTTAGGTTTTATAGCTCGGAATTTTGAGTACAAATCGCGCGATATTATAGTTCCTGTTTATAAATCATTAGTTTGACCCCATTTGGAGTACGCGATCCAATTTTGGAATCCGCATATGCGAAAAGATATAGACAAAATCGAAAGAGTTCAAAGACGAGCAACTAAAATGATTCCGTCGCTTAGGTCAAAGTCGTACGAGGATAGGCTTAAGGACTTAAAATTGACTACACTCGAGACTGGAAAGCTAAGGGGTGATCTAATCCAGGTTTTCAAAATTATGAATGGGTTCGATAACGTAGATAGAGATAGCTTTTCGAAATATCTCAATATAATAGGACTAGAAATAAAGGGTGTAAGTTGACAAGTAGAAGGTTCGAGACAGCAGTTGCCAAAAACATTTTTGCGCATAGAATAGTAAATAGGTGGAATGGTTTGCCGGTAGAAGTAATTAGTAGCACGTCTATAAACGTGTTTAAAAATCGATTAGACGCATATGTTGATAGATTGGGTATAGTTCAAGGTAGTAAAATTAAGGCTTTGTGGTTCGGAAGCCACGTAAAATTGTACGTCCCCTCCGCCACCAAGGAGGACATGCACAATACACAATTACGGACATAGTTAGGTAGACCAGCCATGAGTGGATCCTAGGGTCTTTGTTGGTCTGAAACATTATAACATTATAACAAGAAAACTATCGCGAGAAATATCCGTTGCTGCCTCCTAACAAGAACCCCGTCGACACCGAACCAACCTAGGCCATAGACGGAGGATTTTAGCAAGTGGCCACCCTTTGGCCAGGATAGAAATTACCCTGCATCAGGATAAAAAAATTGTGGCGACCCTACTACCAAGATAATAAGACCCACCATTTGGCCGGCGTGGCACGACTTCCAGTTCGCCACATCCACCCTTGAACCGGTGTGTAACGACTCCAAGTTATCCACGTCTCGTCTCATCTAGAAGAAGTAGCCAGCAAGACACGTCTTCAGGACACGTCTCTAAGGATTTCGCCGGAGAAATTTGGTAAGTACAGAGTTTTTTTTTTTTAAGTAATTTGTAAACAGTTGAGAAGACACTATTATTAACAGTTAATAATGAGTATCAAGTCAGAATTTACAACACAGTGAACATTTCACACACCAGTGATACATTTCTTTTATTGAAACTAATTTTCACAGAAGTTTATTTTCACAGAGTTATTGTCTCAAAAGTTGATTTTCAGAGTTAATGTCACAGAGTTAATGTCAGTTATTTTCACTATTATAGTCAGTATAGAATAATTTTATTTTATGTACCAAAATAATATTACTGTACCTTCGCGTACATTCGAGTGAAATGTGTTTACATATCGTTTTTGTTTAAACTTTTTGCAAATTATTGAATTGAATTGACTTGCAAATTAAGAAAGGGATGAATTTATAGAGTTTATAGAGGTATAGAGATACTTGAAGTAGTTTCGAGTCAGTTTTAGTTGCAAATCCGTTGCAAATCAGTTCCAAGTCAGTTTTAGTTGCAATAAGTTGCAAATCAGTTTTCAGACAGTTTCAGTTGGTTGTATCCAAGAGGGACAGCCAAACCCAGAGAATAATAGGCTCCACTTGATAGAGTTCAAGTGCAGTCAATTTCAGTCAGTTTCAGTTTCTGTCAGTTTTCAGTCAGTTTTCAGTGAGTCTTAAGACAATTTTCAGTCATTTTGAAGTTTTCAGTCATTTTGAAGTCTTCAGTCATTTTGAAGTCTTCAGTCATTTTGAAGTTTGTCAGTTTGAAGTCCAAATCAGTTTTCAGTCAGTTCAAGTCAGTAGGTTGCATCCAGAGGGACAACCGCCCCAGAGATTTATAGAAATACTTGATAGCAGTTCAAGTCAGTCAGTCAGTTAGTTTCAAGACAGTTGTAGTTAGTTGCAAGTCAGTTGTAGTCAGTTGCAAGTCAGTTTCAGTTCCAAATCAGTTGTAGTCAGTTTCAAGAAAGTTGTAGTCAGTCCCAAGTCAGTTGTAGTCAGTTGTAATCAGTTCCAAGTCAATTGTAGTCAGTTGTAGTCAGTCCCAAGACAGTTGTAGTTCAAGTTAAGTTCAAGTCAAGTTCAAGTCAGTCAATTTAATTCAACCTTTTTTTTGTTGTATAAGATAAAATTAAATTCAACCTGAATTGACCGGTTTGTGTCTTTAGTTCAACCTTCTTTTTTTTTGTTGTAAAAAGGAAATTGACCGATTTGTCTCCTTTTTGCATGCTGTTGTTGCGTATATAAATATATAGGTAAAATTGACTATTTTATTATTTGTAACGAAAAGCGTTTTTACAATTGTTTATAATGATTTTGATAATTATTGTAATGTATATGCGATGATAAAAAAATAATAGTTGTGTAATAATTAATCGATCATGTCCCAATGACCTCGTTTTAAAATTACAATGCTGAAGAACATGCCGTCCCTCCGTTTTGTTTGAACTCCTTTAATTTTTGTTCTAAGCAGTGTGACAATGTTATCCTCCTAAAGAGCAAAGTGCTCACGAAAGGACGTATTGTCAATTTCAGACATATCTCCCCGCTTAATCACTCAATTCCCCCGAATGTAGTACTCCAAACTTTGTATTTTATTTTATTTTATTTTAACACCCCAACCCCAGTTGAACCCAGTGTCAACCAGAGAAATGGTTCAGCCATGGTTAATTCTTCTTTGGCTCCAGTCAAACCACAGTTTAACCATTTGTTTCCTTTTACCCAGTTGGTCCAGAAACCAACCAGGAGCCTCTTTGGTACTGCGGAACATTCCTCAGTATCAGACGTGATAATTCCAAAGTTGTTTTTTATTTTTTAAGAGTATGAACCCTATAACCTCATGTTAGTTCATTACACTGGGTGATCCAGATAAATGGGACCCATAAAAAAAAGCCAAATATTCTTAATATTTAATTCCTTTCATAAAAACTATATATCATTCGAAAGAGTAGAGTTACAAGTTTATTATGAAATATTTATTTTTTAAAAATGACTCCTTTCAAATGTGCTCCATTAGTTGCCAAGCATTCCAGTGTTCTCGCTTGTAAGTTCTGTATCACTTTTGCAAGAGTGTGCGGTGGTAACCACCCGGGAATCGAACCCGGGATCTTCCGATTTACGTTATTTATACTGCGTGTTCTTTGCAGTTGAATGTATATAATGTTACGGCATGCGGGAGGTGCCCCCTTGGGGCATTGGTTTCTGCGAGTATGTAGAAGAATTACGGCATTTGGAAGAGTGAGGCCCATGGCCGTAGGCCCGTAGGCCGGGATATTTTTGCTGCCCGCACGAAATATATATATATATATATATATATATATACATTAAAGTTAACCAACTGGTTAGGTTAATTGAATGCCCGGTTAGGTTAACTGAATGCCTGGTTAGGTCAGTAGGATGGCCGCAGAATGGACGAGTGCAGAGCAATTGCAATGTTGATCATATGAGTGCCAGTGCCAACCTCCTTACCCACTTGTTGCAAGGTTCCAACCCCAAGGGTGCCTCCCCCTCCAAAAGGGGGGATTCCCCCAGCAAGCTGGGACGGCCTTACCTCACAAATGGGTATACCAATATAAGAGAAAGAGAGAGGAGGAAAGAGAGGAAGAGACCATCCAGCGTCTGCGAGATGCAGAAGCTTAATGAGAGCTCAGGTAGCATCACTTGGCTTAGAACTCGAAATCCGCCAGTTGGCTTAGAAGACTTGGAAGGCATAAATTGCCTGTATATATTAATAACACTCGAACGAATTAAAAGCGCACACAAACGCACATACATTCCCATAGATAGATTCCCTATTATTACACACACACACACACACATACATACATATATTATATATATAAATAAACAGATACATGTAAAGCCACAATAGCAAAATATATACGAGCATAACCATCACACAAAAAAAACGCCACAGCACCACAACCACCAATCGTCTAAGTATAGCTTACCATCACCTAACCAAACCCACCTTACCCACATCTTTTACTTACCAGCTCCTGGTAGACCGACAAGGTCTCTAAATACAATCAAATAGACAGAAGTATTAAGTATAAACAAATGCATTTATGGGGCCAGGGGGTAGACCAACAAAGTCTCAAAATAAGGACGACACTAATAGTTTTTCTATTAAGCTTCTCATGGTGGAACATTACGAGGCCAATTTGACGTTTGGAGGGCGATCTTTTATACAAAAATCGAATAAGATAAACGAAGTTTAATGCCAAAACAAACTTCCACCATAATATACAATTTTATCCTTAAACTATAACATTAAAAGCATTAATATGATTTTATATTAAAAATAGGTTGTATTTTCGGATAACTATTTAATTTCTCGTCTTTCGCCCAATTATATTCTATTTCCGAGTAACTTATTAATTTTTCCTCTTTTGGACAATTATTTTGTTTCAATACAAATTTGTCTTTAAGATACCAATATATCTTTAAACCTCATGACAAAAAAAATATTAATATAACTTTTATAATAAAAATAGAGGATAATCTCTAGGAGCGCTCCATTTTTTCAATATTAAACATACACTCATAAAACATATACCATTTGAAAGCTCACATTTTTCTGAGTCTAAGAATGCAGTAATCCAAAAGTATCAATAGCAAATAAAAAGTAACTAGATTTAATTAGTTTTTGACGCGTGACGTTATTAACTACATTATAAAGGTTGGCTAAGTTATAAATCTTCAGTCTGTGTTGTAAGATGGTATTTTTGGTAATTGTTACGCTAACCTAACCTAACATGAATATGTTATTACATTATCAGTTGTATAATTTAAGTCTCGGGGATACGGGGGCGAAGCCCCGGTAAAGATCACGCATCACAAATTGATCGGTATAGAGTTTTATATTTAAACCTAGTTACTTTTTATGTGCTATTGATACTTTTGGATTACTACATTTTTAGACTCAGAAAAATGTGAGCTTTGAAATGGTATATGTTTTATGAGTGTATGTTTAATATTGAAAAATAAAGCGCTCCTAGAGATTTACCAAAATAGATTCTATTTCGGGGTAACATTCATTTTCCTCTTTTACGCAACTATTTTGTTTCAATACAAATTTATCTTTAAGACACTAATATATCTTTAAACCTTATTACCAAAAAAATATTAATATAACTTTATATTAAAAATAGATTGTATTTCGGGGTAACTATCGCCAGAATATCCATAGAGTATATGAACATCTTGTTCCTCAAGCTTCGCACGGTTCAATTTAGCCTTAAAAGTCTCAAAGGAGGGAAGGCTAGGGCGTCTTTCAGTATTCACCACATCTTCCGTCTTTACTGAATACCAATTCATAAACGTCGAACACGCAATATCAAAGGTAGCCATCACTATGTTTCGTCTACGTGAGAAATCTTCAAATATATGTCTGAGATCCAGGGCTTGCAGCGGTTAACTGAGCACGCAGGGTAGAGATATGCCCAGGTAGTAGCAGGAGACACGTGACCTATGATCGATCATAAAAGGGGCGAAGCTTAGGACTTTTCCTATCCATACGCTACTATTTAATTATTTGGAGAGATGTTACACAATGAAGTTTAATTGACTTAGAAATAAAGACTTAACCTTTATTCTTTAATGTATGTGGGAGCCAATTAAATATATGAAATAACTTTGCTTACCATACCAAATAAACTTCAAATATATATAGTAGTGTATTCCAGGCTTTAATTAAAAGCCGCTGTACCGCTTAGAAGATTAATCCGTAAATTCAAATCTTACAACAATAAAGGAAATATACTGAACATTTTCTGGCTGATAGGCGCCAATGTGTGTATCTGTTATTGATTCTAATGGAGTTAACCGTGATTTGTCGGTGTTTACATTCGCGGTTTGCCCCCTGCCATCCCACCACAATGCGCCTCAGTCAGTGTCTCTCAGCGCTACCAAAGACAATATTAACAACAATGTTAGCAAAGGGAGAGGTTACAACAGTGCTTTCTCAAGGAATTGAAATTAGAGGGGGCGTTCGTATTTTTAATGGGGTGAGGACCGAGGGGTGAGACCGTCAGGGCGAAGGTAGGCTTTATGGCACAATAGTAAAAAATGAAAAGTATATATAATATATATTGGACAACAAGATTAAACTTAATGAATTCTTTCTATCTTAATCTTTCTATTACCAAACCCACTCGAGTCTGCAGCTATGGCAATCGAATAACAGAATCTACGATTGATAATATATTTGTAAATAGCAATGCCCGCGTAAATTCTGAAATTATAACCACTAACATCAGTGATCATTTTCCTACTTACGCTATATTCAATAACATTGTTCAGGTTGCGGACAAAACAACTATTGATTACAGAATATTCTCAGAGGTTAACAAAAGAAAATTTATTGGGGCTGTAGAAATTACTCGACTTGACTGTGACGAACCTTTAAATGACCCATATCATATATTTCATTTCTTCTGTGACACCTTATTCCATATTTTTAATGTTTGCTTTCCTTTAAGGAGAAAAACAGTCGCCCAAAAGTGTCGCAAATCCATGGATCACTCCAGGAATTATCACTTCAATAAAGAACAGAGATAAATTATTCAAATTACAATTGCAGAGCAAAATTCCAAAAATACAATATAGTAAATACCATAGTAAAAAACTGAAAAGTATATATATATATCGGACAACAAGATTAAACTGAATGAATTCTTTCTATCTTAATCATTCTATTACCAAACCCTTTCGAGTCTGCAGCTATGGCAATCGAATAACAGAATCTACGATTGATAATATATTTGTAAATAGCAATGCCCTCGTAAATTCTGGAATTATAACCACTAACATCAGTGGTCATTTTCCTACTTACGCTATATTCAATAACATTGTTCAGGTTGCGGACAAAACAACTATTGATTACAGAATATTCTCAGAGGTTAACAAAAGAAAATTTATTGGGGCTGTAGAAAATACTCGACTTGACTGTGACGAACCTTTAAATGACCCAGATCATATATGTCAGTTCTTCTATGACACCTTATTCCATATTTTTAATATTTGCTTTCCTTTAAGGAGAAAAACAGTTTCGCCCAAAAGTGTCGCAAATCCATGGATCACTCCAGGAATTATCACTTCAATAAAGAACAGAGATAAATTATTCAAATTGCAATTGCAGAGCAAAATTCCTAAAATACAATATAGTAAATACCATAGTAAAAAACTGAAAAGCATATATATATATATATATATCGGACAACAAGATTAAACTTAATGAATTCTTTCTATCTTAATCATTCTATTACCAAACCCACTTGAGTCTGCAGCTATGGCAATCGAATAACAGAATCTACGATTGATAACACTGGTATGCATCAATTTTGCTATCAAGGGTTTTGTAAGTGATTCTTATAGAGCTTTTCCTGCAGATTTCGAATCTGCAATCCATTTTTCTCAATCTGCTCAGGTTATCCGGCTATGGCCTCATAAGTAAAATAGAATTTTTCGTGATTTTGTCAAAGCGGAATTGGAACAGTAACATCTATCATCACTTGTTTCACTTGTATAATATCTTTTTTTACTTTTCAGGCATATAGATAAAATATTTCATAATGAATAGAGCGTGTAAAAATGATCCCAATAGATTTTGCTACATATGTGGGACGGTTACCATGCCAAATAACCAGTCACAAATCACTAAATTTGTGAAGACAATGTATAGAGCATACTTTGGAATTAAGCTAGGGGACCAGGACAAAAATTTCGCCCCTCATATGTGCTGCAAGACGTGCATTGAAAATTTGAGAAGATGGAGCAAAGGCAGAGCGAAATCTTTGCCTTTTGGAATTCCCATGATTTGGAGAGAAGGAATTGATCACGTGACAGATTGTTATTTCTGCATGACAAACCTCCAAGGTGGGCTTATAAATTTATTTTTCTTAAATATTTTGAAATCCTCGTATGAAACTTGACATAATATTCACCATAATGTAATATTCACCATATATAGCATAATATTCACCATAATGGTAATCATAAGTTTACATATACATATTGTTATAGAAAATACATTTACACATACATATTGTTATACAAGTTACATTTACATATACAATGATTGTATATTTTCTTTCTTTTTCATTCATATTGTCCCCGAAGGGACAATATGAATGAAAAAGAAAGAAAATATACAGACTCCATCGACCTATTTCATATCTTACAGACCGCAGCCTTCCCTCACGAGCCGCTACTGTCTGAATGCTTCTTCTATTTCATATGCAAGTTTTATATCCATGTTTCTGTGTTTCTATTTTCAGGAGTTAACAAGAAGAATAAACACATTGTTGTATACCCTGACATTCCTTCTGCTATGAGACCTGTACCCCATGGTCCTGGAATTCCAATACCCCACCCACCTCAAACCCTGGACTTCGATGATTCTGATGATGAATCAATGACCAATGCCAATGACCAGTCCCAGTCGTATATACCTCAATATACCGCTTCAAATGAGCCGAGGCCTCTCAACCAGGCCAAACTTAATGATCTTACCAGGGATTTAGGACTTTCCAAATTAGCTGCCGAGATCTTGGGCTCACGACTTCGAGAGGACAACTTGCTGGCTCCGGGAACAACATTCTCCTGGTATAGGAAACGAGAGGAAGAATTCCGCAAGTTTTTTGCAGTGCACGAAAATACCTCTTCCTTAGTGTACTGCTGCAATGTTGAGGGGCTAATCGAATCCTTGGGCCTGCCATATAACGCATCAGAATGGAGGCTATTTATAGACTCGTCTAAACGAAGTTTGAAAGCAGTACTTCTCAACATTGGGAATAGGGTTGCGTCAGTCCCTGTAGCACATTCCGTACAACTTACTGAGAGCTACGACATGAAAATTTTACTGGATGCTCTCGTATACGACCAACATAACTGGAGGATCTGTGGAGATTTGAAGGTAATACTAATATCATAAGTAAACTATTGCTATTGACTATGTTGTTTTTCCAAAGATTATTTGAGAGCGTATAAGAACACTTAACTTCCCCACAGAAGTGATACAGTCCAATGCATAGATTTTTTTATCTGATAGAACAAATTCTCTAAATTCTTTAAATATTTTCATTTTTTTTTAGATTGTGGCATTTGTATTGGGAATGCAAGGGGGATACACGAAATACCCATGTTTCCTCTGCAAATGGGATAGCCGAGCGGATGAGAAGCACTATGCACAGCGTGAATGGGCATCCAGAGAGAATTTTGAACCTGGGTCGCATAATGTCGTTTCAGTGCCCCTTGTACCACCAACAAAAATTTTGCTCCCACCACTTCATATTAAGCTGGGCTTGATGAAAAATTTCATCAAATCAATGAATAAGGAGGGTTCAGCATTCCGATATCTCGAGAGTAAATTTCCTGATATATCTGATGCTAAACTAAATGCTGGGGTTTTTGATGGTCCTCAAATTCGAACTTTGATCAAGGATACTCAGTTCGAAAACGCAATGACTCCAACTGAGAAGAATGCCTGGCAGGTATTCAAATCAGTTGTCACTGATTTTCTTGGCAAGCGTAGAAGTCCAGAATACGAGTCCGTTGTCGAAAACTTCATGGAAGCTTTCAAAGCTCATGGGTTCGCGCATGTCCATAAAAATGCACTTTTTGTGGTCCACTTGGGACTATTTCCTGAAAATTGCGGGATTATAGTGAGGAACAGGGTGACGATTTCACCAAGATATCAAAATAATGGAAGAGAGGTACCAGGGAAACTGGGATATCAATATGCTGGCGGACTATTGCTGATGTTTGAAGCGAGACGTGCCCGAAGAAAAACACGACGGAAAGCCAAAAAACTTCATTCCTCCTCCTCAATAAACTTTTTTCCATATTCATTGTATGAATAAAAACGTATTTATTCCCACAATGTTTTCATTTTTCACGAGTGTTCTTATAATATTACTTGTATCTACAGGTGTTTAAGCTAAAAAAAATCAATAAATTTGGGGATAAATTGGACTTATAATAAATGGCCAATAGAGAAAAAACCTGACCTGATGAGGAAAACCAATGTCATTTCGAATTCAGCATGGTCGAATTATATAATATGAGTCGAAAAAACCCTCACAGCAGAAAAAAATTTTCATATGCATACCAGTGTAATATATTTTAAATAGCAATGCACTCGTAAATTCTGGAATTATAACCACTAACATCAGTGATCATTTTCCTACTTACGCTATATTCAATAACATTGTTCAGGTTGCGGACAAAACAACTATTGATTACAGAATATTCTCAGAGGTTAACAAAAGAAAATTTATTGGGGCTGTAGAAAACTCGACTTGACTGTGACGAACCTTTAAATGACCCATATCATATATTTCAGTTCTTCTATGACACCTTATTCCATATTTTTAATGTTTGCTTTCCTTTAAGGAGAAAAACAGTCGCCCAAAAGTGTCGCAAATCCATGGATCACTCCAGGAATTATCACTTCAATAAAGAACAGAGATAAATTATTCAAATTTACAATTGCAGAGCAAAATTCCAAAAATACAATATAGTAAATACCATAGTAAAAAACTGAAAAGTAATATATATATCGGACAACAAGATTAAACTGAATGAATTCTTTCTATCTTAATCATTCTATTACCAAACCCTTTCGAGTCTGCAGCTATGGCAATCGAATAACAGAATCTACGATTGATAATATATTTGTAAATAGCAATGCCCTCGTAAATTCTGGAATATAACCACTAACATCAGTGGTCATTTTCCTACTTACGCTATATTCAATAACATTGTTCAGGTTGCGGACAAAACAACTATTGATTACAGAATATTCTCAGAGGTTAACAAAAGAAAATTTATTGGGGCTGTAGAAAATACTCGACTTGACTGTGACGAACCTTTAAATGACCCAGATCATATATGTCAGTTCTTCTATGACACCTTATTCCATATTTTTAATATTTGCTTTCCTTTAAGGAGAAAAACAGTTTCGCCCAAAAGTGTCGCAAATCCATGGATCACTCCAGGAATTATCACTTCAATAAAGAACAGAGATAAATTATTCAAATTGCAATTGCAGAGCAAAATTCCTAAAATACAATATACTCACTACGTATGAGTACATACATTGAAACTCATACGCATAATAATAATAATAATAATAATAATAATAATAATAACAATTGATTTAAACTTAAAAGATTTTATAACCCTACTCCCATTTTAAATTATTATACACTATTTTTAAACTTTGTTAATTCAAAAACCTTCCGAAACCCTGTACATACACACACACACACACACACACACACACACACACGTGTGTTATTTAATGGCGTGTAAGTGCTAACTATGATATTTACTCTAAATTATTTAAATTTATTTAACCTTAATAATTGTTGCTTAATGTATATAATCTTGCTCATGCATTTATTGGAATACTTGCAAGGTCTTGTGGGTGCATGAGTATGATGCATGGATGTAAACAGATGGACAGTACCGCGAAGAAATAAACACCATCAAGCGTTCAATGGTGTTGGATCCTCTTAAATGCGGTGATAGCTTGTCCGGTGGGCGTTCAAATTCATTCAAGCTATACTTTCCGCCTACGGAGGGCGTGAAACTCCATTACTACGACTTCTGTTCTTTATATCCCTACGTGATGAAGAACAATCAGTACCACGTAGGTGCACCTGAAAAACTGGTGGGACCTGACCTGCCCACCATCGATGTGTTCTCAACAAATTTGAACGGGTACTATTTTGGTCTTTCTTTCGTAGATGTGCTCCCACCTCGCGATTTATGGATGCCTATGTTACCTGTCTTCATAGATCACAAGCTCGTGTTTCCCCTGTGCGTGAAGTGCGCAGAGGAGAATAATGGGATGGAATTTTGGTAGAATCGCTAGTTAGTCATGGTTAATTCACTTGACGACAGTGAATCACGGTGCCTGGCACCTATGATAACCTTTATTAATAATATAAAAATAAATAAAAAAATTTCAATTTACAATGACATGAATAATTGTGAAGCTCGACTATTTATTTTTTTAATTTGGCCCTTAAGCTTTAGGCTTTACTAGGCTCTTATTGAAAATAAGCAGCTAGTTGTTATAAATTAATAATAATGAATAAATAAATAAGTAAATAAGTATTATTAATAGTTAAAACATGTATTACAATATTAAACAATATTAATGGACGATATTGACCAATATTAGTGGTCATTAATCCTAGATTTTTGTTAGTATGCCATTATTAATCGGGATTTCAACTTGGTTTTAAACAAATTTACATTCACAATATTTTTTGTATCGGCATGCATGTCATTCCATAGTTTCAATCCAATGAAAATGGGTAGTGTTTGAGATGAAGACAATCTAAATTGAGGAACAACAAGCTTTGATCTATTTCTGGTCTGATACGAGTGGATTTCTTGATGAGTTACAAAATATCTATTTACCCATTGCAAATTAATGATTTTGTTCTTGCACTTGTAAATAAAAATAAAATGTGCCAGGTTGGTTATATCGTTGAGCTTTAGTAGGTTTAGCTCTTTAAATAATGCACTAGAGTGATCAAGGAAATCAGCATCAAATAATGACCTTATTGCTCGTTTTTTGATGACAAAGATACCATTTAATGCGTTGTTAGCGGAGTTTCCCAAAAAAGGGTGCAGTATGTTATATAAGGAAGAACAAGAGTATGATAAAGAGTCAATAAAACTTGTTTAGGGACTACATTTCTAAGTTTAAGCATTATGGCAACGCTCCATGAAATTTTTTTCGCGATATAATTTACATGATCACTCCATTGCAAATTCTTATCTAGCATTACACCAAGAAATTTTGTTACAGTACACTCCTTTATGGCGATTTCATTAACATTAAGTTCATGAAGATATACATTTCTTTTATTAGTAAAAATCATGAAATTTGTTTTACTGGTATTTAGGAAGAGTTTATTGGTGGTCAACCATTTCATTATACTGATGAATTCTGAATGAAATATATTCTTAGCTGTATTAACACCTTTGCAAGAAAAAGAGACAGTTGTATCATCTGCAAACATTATGAAGTTCAGTATATCAGATGAACGTGGAAGGTCATTTATATATAATAAAAATAACAGTGGACCCATCACTGAGCCCTGTAGCACACCATGTTTGACAAGCGCTTTAGTTGAGCAAACCTTATTTACTGATACAAAATGATATCTATTGGACAAATAACTTTTAAACCAATCACTGATTGCTCCTCTAAAGCCGTAACAATATAATTTATTAAGTAGAATATTATGGTCTATTACATCAAACGCCTTACTCAAATCCATAAATATTGATATCATTATTTCTTTGTTATCCTTAGTGATATTTACATTTTCCATAAGATTTAAAATAGCCATTTCCGTTGTTTTATTATTACGGAAGTCATATTGATTTGGAGGTAATAAATTGTAGGATTCTAAATATCGCTGCATTCTACTTTTTACAATTTTTTCAAAAACTTTGCTGAACACAGATAATGAACACACCGGCCTGTAATTTGTTGCTAGTGTAGGATCAACCCCTTTAAAAAGGGGTGTTATCCAACCAGTTTTTAGCATTGATGCGAATATTCCTTTGGAAATACTTTGATTGATAATTTTAGCCAAAGTTACAGATATCTTATCTTTAACAAGTTTCAATATAGGTACAGGAATGTTATGAATGTTATTTTTTGTTTTTTTAATTTACCAATAATATTCTGGACATCAGTAGAGGTAGCAAGAACAAAAGAAAATGAATTTAATGGGCTGGGTGGCATATATTCTAGAGGTGAGTGATCATTATTTATTAATTGTGAGCGAAGTTTATCCATTATTGAAGTAAAATGTGCATTTAAAGAGTCTGCAATAGCAGTATCATCAGTAATTTCTTTATTATCAACATTTAATTTCTCTACTGAAATTTTCTTAATTTGTTTTCCGAAAAGATTGTTCATGGTTGTCCAAGTGTTTTTCATGTCTCTTTTATGTTTGGAAAATTGATTGTTATAATAGTTATATTTTGCAATTTTGATTATTTTAGTTAATTTGTTTCTGTATTGAGTATATTGTATTTTAGGAATTTTGCTCTGCAATTGCAATTTGAATAATTTATCTCTGTTCTTTATTGAAGTGATAATTCCTGGAATGATCCATGGATTTGCGACACTTTTGGGCGAAACTGTTTTTCTCCTTAAAGGAAAGCAAATATTAAAAATATGGAATAAGGTGTCATAGAAGAACTGACATATATGATCTGGGTCATTTAAAGGTTCGTCACAGTCAAGTCGAGTATTTTCTACAGCCCCAATAAATTTTCTTTTGTTAACCTCTGAGAATATTCTGTAATCAATAGTTGTTTTGTCCGCAACCTGAACAATGTTATTGAATATAGCGTAAGTAGGAAAATGATCACTGATGTTAGTGGTTATAATTCAGAATTTACGAGGGCATTGCTATTTACAAATATATTATCAATCGTAGATTCTGTTATTCGATTGCCATAGCTGCAGACTCGAGGGTTTGGTAATAGAAGATTAAGATAGAAAGAATTCATTTAGTTTAATCTTGTTGTCCGATATATATATATATATATACTTTTCAGTTTTTTACTATGGTATTTACTATATTGTATTTTGGAATTTTGCTCTGCAATTGCAATTTGAATAATTTATCTCTGTTCTTTATTGAAGTGATAATTCCTCGAGTGATCCATGGATTTGCGACACTTTTGGGCGACTGTTTTCTCCTTAAAGGAAAGCAAACATTAAAAATATGGAATAAGGTGTCATAGAAGAACTGAAATATATGATATGGGTCATTTAAAGGTTCGTCACAGTCAAGTCGAGTATTTTCTACAGCCCCAATAAATTTTCTTTTGTTAACCTCTGAGAATATTCTGTAATCAATAGTTGTTTTGTCCGCAACCTGAACAATGTTATTGAATATAGCGTAAGTAGGAAAATGATCACTGATGTTAGTGGTTATAATTCCAGAATTTACGAGTGCATTGCTATTTACAAATATATTACAGTGGTATGCATATGAAATTTTTTCTGCTGTGAGGGTTTTTTCGACTCATATTATATAATTCGACCATGCTGAATTCGAAAATGACATTGGTTTTCCTCAATCAGGTCAGGTTTTTTCTCTATTGGCCATTTATTATAAGTCCAATTTTATCCCCAAATTTATTGATTTTTTTAGCTTAAACACTGTAGATACAAGTAATATTATAAGAACACTCGTGAAAAATGAAAACATTGTGTGAATAAATACTTTTATTCATACAATGAATATGGAAAAAAGTTTATTGAGGAAGGAATGAAGTTTTTTGGCTTTCCGTCTGTGTTTTTCTTCGGGCACGTCTCGCTTCAAACATCAGCAATAGTCCGCCAGCATATTGATATCCCAGTTTCCCTGGTACCTCTCTTCCATTATTTTGATATCTTGGTGAAATCGTTCACCCTGTTCCTCACTATAATCCCCGCAATTTTCAGGAAAATAGTCCAAGTGGGACCACAAAAAGTGCATTTTTATGGACATGCGCGACCCATGAGCTTTGAAAGCTTCCATGAAGTTTTCGACAACGGACTCGTATTCTGGACTTCTACGCTTGCCAAGAAAATCAGTGACAACTGATTTGAATACCTGCCAGGCATTCTTCTCAGTTGGAGTCATTGCGTTTTCGAACTGAGTATCCTTGATCAAAGTTCGAATTTGAGGACCATCAAAAACCCCAGCATTTAGTTTAGCATCAGATAATGAGGAAATTTACTCTCGAGATATCGGAATGCTGAACCCTCCTTATTCATTGATTTGATGAAATTTTTCATCAAGCCCAGCTTAATATGAAGTGGTGGGAGCAAAATTTTTGTTGGTGGTACAAGGGGCACTGAAACGACATTATGCGACCCAGGTTCAAAATTCTCTCTGGATGCCCATTCACGCTGTGCATAGTGCTTCTCATCCGGTCGGCTATCCCATTTGCAGAGGAAACATGGGTATTTCGTGTATCCCCCTTGCATTCCCAATACAAATGCCACAATCTGAAAAAAAAAATGAAATATTTAAAGAATTTAGAGAATTTGTTCTATCAGATAAAAAAATCTATGCATTGAACTGTATCACTTCTGTGGGGAAGTTAAGTGTTCTTATACGCTCTCAAATAACCTTTGGAAAAACAACATAGTCAATAGCAATAGTTTACTTATGATATTAGTATTACCTTCAAATCTCCACAGATCCTCCAGTTATGTTGGTCGTATACGAGAGCATCCAGTAAAATTTTCATGTCGTAGCTCTCAGTAAGTTGTACGGAATGTGCTACAGGGACTGACGCAACCCTATTCCCAATGTTGAGAAGTACTGCTTTCAAACTTCGTTTAGACGAGTCTATAAATAGCCTCCATTCTGATGCGTTATATGGCAGGCCCAAGGATTCGATTAGCCCCTCAACATTGCAGCAGTACACTAAGGAAGAGATATTTTCGTGCACTGCAAAAAACTTGCGGAATTCTTCCTCTCGTTTCCTATACCAGGAGAATGTTGTTCCCGGAGCCAGCAAGTTGTCCTCTCGAAGTCGTGAGCCCAAGATCTCGGCAGCTAATTTGGAAAGTCCTAAATCCCTGGTAAGATCATTAAGTTTGGCCTGGTTGAGAGGCCTCGGCTCATTTGAAGCGGTATTTTGAGGTATATACGACTGAGACTGGTCATTGGCATTGGTCATTGATTCATCATCAGAATCATCGAAGTCCAGGGTTTGAGGTGGGTGGGGTATTGGAATTCCAGGACCATGGGGTACAGGTCTCATAGCAGAAGGAATGTCAGGGTATACAACAATGTGTTTATTCTTCTTGTTAACTCCTGAAAATAGAAACACAGAAACATGGATATAAAACTTGCATATGAAATAGAAGAAGCATTCAGACAGTGGCGGCTCGTGAGGGAAGGCTGCGGTCTGTAAGATATGAAATAGGTCGATGGAGTCTGTATATGTTCTTTCTTTTTCATTCATATTGTCCCTTCGGGGACAATATGAATGAAAAAGAAAGAAAATATACAATCATTGTATATGTAAATGTAACTTGTATAGCAATATGTATGTGTAAATGTATTTTCTATAACAATATGTATATGTAAATGTATGATTACCATTATGGTGAATATTATGCTATATATGGTGAATATTACATTATGGTGAATATATGTCAAGTTTCATACGAGGATTTCAAAATATTTAAGAAAAATAAATTTATAAGCCCACCTTGGAGGTTTGTCATGCAGAAATAGCAATCTGTCACGTGATCCTTTCCTTCTCTCCAAATCATGGGAATTCCAAAAGGCAAAGATTTCGCTCTGCCTTTGCTCCATCTTCTCAAATTTTCAATGCACGTCTTGCAGCACATATGAGGGGCGAAATTTTTGTCCTGGTCCCCTAGCTTAATTCCAAAGTATGCTCTATACATTGTCTTCACAAATTTAGTGATTTGTGACTGGTTATTTGGCATGGTAACCGTCCCACATATGTAGCAGAATCTATTGGGATCATTTTTACACGCTCTATTCATTATTAAATATTTTATCTATATGCCTGAAAAGTAAAAAAAGATATTATACAAGTAAAACAAGTGATGATAGATGTTACTGTTCCAATTCCGCTTTGACAAAATCATGAAAAATTCTATTTTACTTATGAGGCCATAGCCGGATAACCTGAGCTGATTGAGAAAAACGGATTGCAGATTCGAAATCTGCAGGAACAACTCTATAAGAATCACTTACAAAACCCTTGATAGCAAAATTGATGCATACCAGTGTTATCAATCGTAGATTCTGTTATTCGATTGCCATAGCTGCAGACTCGAGTGGGTTTGGTAATAGAATGATTAAGATAGAAAGAATTCATTAAGTTTAATCTTGTTGTCCGATATATATATATATACTTTTCAGTTTTTTACTATGGTATTTACTATATTGTATTTTAGGAATTTTGCTCTGCAATTGCAATTTGAATAATTTATCTCTGTTCTTTATTGAAGTGATAATTCCTGGAGTGATCCATGGATTTGTGACACTTTTGGGCGAATCCGTTTTTCTCCTAAAGGAAAGCAAATATTAAAAATATGGAATAAGGTGCCATAGAAGAACTGAAATATATGATATGGGTCATTTAAAGGTTCGTCACAGTCAAGTCGAGTATTTTCTACAGCCCCAATAAATTTTCTTTTGTTAACCTCTGAGAATATTCTGTAATCAATAGTTGTTTTGTCCGCAACCTGAACAATGTTATTGAATATAGCGTAAGTAGGAAAATGACCACTGATGTTAGTGGTTATAATTCCAGAATTTACGAGGGCATTGCTATTTACAAATATATTATCAATCGTAGATTCTGTTATTCGATTGCCATAGCTGCAGACTCGAAAGGGTTTGGTAATAAAATGATTAAGATAGAAAGAATTCATTCAGTTTAATCTTGTTGTCCGATATATATATATTTATATATATATATATATATATATATATATATATACTTTTCAGTTTTTTACTATGGTATTTACTATATTGTATTTTTGGAATTTTGCTCTGCAATTGTAATTTGAATAATTTATCTCTGTTCTTTATTGAAGTGATAATTCCTGGAGTGATCCATGGATTTGCGACACTTTTGGGCGACTGTTTTTCTCCTTAAAGGAAAGCAAACATTAAAAATATGGAATAAGGTGTCATAGAAGAACTGAAATATATGATATGGGTCATTTAAAGGTTCGTCACAGTCAAGTCGAGTATTTTCTACAGCCCCAATAAATTTTCTTTTGTTAACCTCTGAGAATATTCTGTAATCAATAGTTGTTTTGTCCAGCAACCTGAGCAATGTTATTGAATATAGCGTAAGTAGGAAAATGATCACTGATGTTAGTGGTTATAATTTCAGAATTTACGAGGGCATTGCTATTTACAAATATATTATCAATCGTAGATTCTGTTATTCGATTGCCACAGCTGCAGACTCGAGTGGGTTTGGTAATAGAAAGATTAAGATAGAAAGAATTCATTACGTTTAATCTTGTTGTCCAATATATATATATATATACTTTTCATTTTTTACTATGGTGCCATAAAGCCCACCTTCGCCCTCACGGTCTCACCCCTCGGTCCTCACCCCATTAAAAATTCGAACGCCCCCTCTAATTTCAATTCCTTGAGAAAGCACTGTTGTAACCCCTCCCTTTG
The DNA here is from genome assembly GCA_023014485.1 of Bathynomus jamesi. Lineage (NCBI taxonomy): Eukaryota > Metazoa > Arthropoda > Malacostraca > Isopoda > Cirolanidae > Bathynomus > Bathynomus jamesi. The sequence continues at coordinate 2,481,798 of JAJOZX010000044.1, read as the reverse complement.
CTAACATTGTTGTTAATATTGTCTTTGGTAGCGCTGAGAGACACTGACTGAGGCGCATTATGGTGGGATGGCAGGGGGCAAACCGCGAATGTAAACACCGACAAATCACGGTTAACTCCATTAGAATCAATAACAGATACACACATTGGCGCCTATCAGCCAGAAAATGTTCAGTATATTTCCTTTATTGTTGTAAGATTTGAATTTACGGATTAATCTTCTAAGCGGTACAGCGGCTTTTAATTAAAGCCTGGAATACACTACTATATATATTTGAAGTTTATTTGGTATGGTAAGCAAAGTTATTTCATATATTTAATTGGCCCCCACATACATTAAAGAATAAAGGTTAAGTCTTTATTTCTAAGTCAATTAAACTTCATTGTGTAACATCTCTCCAAATAATTAAATAGTAGCGTATGGATAGGAAAAGTCCTAAGCTTCGCCCCTTTTATGATCGATCATAGGTCACGTGTCTCCTGCTACTACCTGGGCATATCTCTACCCTGCGTGCTCAGTTGACCGCTGCAAGCCCTGGATCTCAGACATATATTTGAAGATTTCTCACGTAGACCAAACATAGTGATGGCTACCTTTGATATTGCGTGTTCGACGTTTATCAATTGGTATTCGGTAAAGACGGAAGATGTGGTGAATACTGAAAGACGCCCTAGCCCTCCCTCCTTTGAGACTTTTAAGGCTACATTGAACCGTGCGAAGCTTGAGGAACAAGATGTTCATATACTCTATGGATATTCTGGCGATAGTTACCCCGAAATACAATGTATTTTTAATATAAAGTTATATTAATATTTTTTTGGTAATAAGGTTTAAAGATATATTGGTGTCTTAAAGATAAATTTGTATTGAAACAAAATAGTTGCGTAAAAGAGGAAAATGAATGTTACCCCGAAATAGAATCTATTTTGGTAAATCTCTAGGAGCGCTTTATTTTTCAATATTAAACATACACTCATAAAACATATACCATTTCAAAGCTCACATTTTTCTGAGTCTAAAAATGTAGTAATCCAAAAGTATCAATAGCACATAAAAAGTAACTAGGTTTAAATATAAAACCATATACCGATCAATTTGTGATGCGTGATCTTTACCGGGGCTTCGCCCCCGTATCCCCGAGACTTAAATTATACAACTGATAATGTAATAACATATTCATGTTAGGTTAGGTTAGCGTAACAATTACCAAAAATACCATCTTACAACACAGACTGAAGATTTATAACTTAGCCAACCTTTATAATGTAGTTAATGACGTCACGCGTCAAAAACTAATTAAATCTAGTTACTTTTTATTTGCTATTGATACTTTTGGATTACTACATTCTTAGACTCAGAAAAATGTGAGCTTTCAAATGGTATATGTTTTATGAGTGTATGTTTAATATTGAAAAAATGGAGCGCTCCTAGAGATTATCCTCTATTTTTATTATAAAAGTTATATTAATATTTTTTTTGTCATGAGGTTTAAAGATATATTGGTATCTTAAAGACAAATTTGTATTGAAACAAAATAATTGTCCAAAAGAGGAAAAATTAATAAGTTACTCGGAAATAGAATATAATTGGGCGAAAGACGAGAAATTAAATAGTTATCCGAAAATACAACCTATTTTTAATATAAAATCATATTAATGCTTTTAATGTTATAGTTTAAGGATAAAATTGTATATTATGGTGGAAGTTTGTTTTGGCATTAAACTTCGTTTATCTTATTCGATTTTTGTATAAAAGATCGCCCTCCAAACGTCAAATTGGCCTCGTAATGTTCCACCATGAGAAGCTTAATAGAAAAACTATTAGTGTCGTCCTTATTTTGAGACTTTGTTGGTCTACCCCCTGGCCCCATAAATGCATTTGTTTATACTTAATACTTCTGTCTATTTGATTGTATTTAGAGACCTTGTCGGTCTACCAGGAGCTGGTAAGTAAAAGATGTGGGTAAGGTGGGTTTGGTTAGGTGATGGTAAGCTATACTTAGACGATTGGTGGTTGTGGTGCTGTGGCGTTTTTTTTGTGTGATGGTTATGCTCGTATATATTTTGCTATTGTGGCTTTACATGTATCTGTTTATTTATATTATATATATATGTATGTATGTGTGTGTGTGTGTGTGTAATAATAGGGAATCTATCTATGGGAATGTATGTGCGTTTGTGTGCGCTTTTAATTCGTTCGAGTGTTATTAATATATACAGGCAATTTATGCCTTCCAAGTCTTCTAAGCCAACTGGCGGATTTCGAGTTCTAAGCCAAGTGATGCTACCTGAGCTCTCATTAAGCTTCTGCATCTCGCAGACGCTGGATGGTCTCTTCCTCTCTTTCCTCCTCTCTCTTTCTCTTACATTGGTATACCCATTTGTGGGGTAAGGCCGTCCCAGCTTGCTGGGGGAATCCCCCCTTTTGGAGGGGGAGGCACCCTTGGGGTTGGAACCTTGCAACAAGTGGGTAAGGAGGTTGGCACTGGCACTCATATGATCAACATTGCAATTGCTCTGCACTCGTCCATTCTGCGGCCATCCTACTGACCTAACCAGGCATTCAGTTAACCTAACCGGGCATTCAATTAACCTAACCAGTTGGTTAACTTTAATGTATATATATATATATATATATATATATATTTCGTGCGGGCAGCAAAAATATCCCGGCCTACGGGCCTACGGCCATGGGCCTCACTCTTCCAAATGCCGTAATTCTTCTACATACTCGCAGAAACCAATGCCCCAAGGGGGCACCTCCCGCATGCCGTAACATTATATACATTCAACTGCAAAGAACACGCAGTATAAATAACGTAAAGAACGACGCTTGTATAGGAGATATTCCGCGCAAGACGAGAGAGAAGAACGAAACAAATGAAAAAATGAGGTAACCACCCGGGAATCGAACCCGGGATCTTCCGATTGCCGGTCAGATGCGATACCATTACACCATGGGCCTCACTCTTCCAAATGCCGTAATTCTTCTACATACTCGCAGAAACCAATGCCCCAAGGGGGCACCTCCCGCATGCCGTAACATTATATACATTCAACTGCAAAGAACACGCAGTATAAATAACGTAAATCGGAAGATCCCGGGTTCGATTCCCGGGTGGTTACCTCATTTTTTCATTTGTTTCGTTCTCTCTCTCTCGTCTTGCGCGGAATATCTCCTATACAAGCGTCGTTCTTTACGTTATTTATACTGCGTGTTCTTTGCAGTTGAATGTGTATATATATATATATATATATATATATTTTATTTTTTATTTATTTTTATTTTTTGACTGTAGAGTAACAAAAAAATTTAATTTTTAATTTAACCTTGACGATTGTTTAGGTTTAGTCGTGATATTTTCGTTAAAAAAAAAAGCTGAAAAAAAGATTATAGTATATTATTTTTGACTGTATAGTAACTATGTATTACCCGAAGGGTAATAACAGCCTTCAGCAGGAACTACCAGAAATATTCCGCCCGTAGGCCGGGATATTTTTGCTGCCCGCACGAAAGGTGGGTTTCCGGCTTGTATCACTGAAAGGGGTCTACTGTTTTCAACTTAAGGGAAGTTACTTGGAAATGATTGTGAGGAACCTTTTAGAAAAAGTCGTGATATTTAATTTGGCCGTATGTCGTAGTATACATTATGGTTTATATAATAAACAATATTAAATATTCATCTATGAAAGTTTGTTTCACAGGGAGGGGCGTTCAGCTTGGGGATTATTCATTATTTCCATGTAACCCAGAGTATACCGTCGTAACGCTGTAAAATCTCTCGATGAATCTCCGGTATGAATAATATTCGTGTCGATGAATCTTGACGATGAATATGTTCGCGGTGAATTTTCTTGCTACGTTCCTTCTATATCTTTCGCATGAAACATCACGTTTTAACATTATGCATAAAGACGTTTTGTATATTCTGCTCTTATTCATTTGTTTTAAATATTTATTAAACCTTTCATATTTTCCTTTTAAATGATAGCAACGTCTGGTGACGCTTTGTGCTTACTATCCGTATACCTATCATCAAACTGAAGGCAGCTTCCCACCTTCAATCCATATTATTTATTGTTTAACACCGTTTATATGTTATTTTTTCATATATGGTTTCTGTTTATGAACATTATTCCTCTTTTATGCATAAAATTTTGTTGTATAACATGTTAAATATTAAGTTTCTTAGAAGGCGCTTTCTAACAAAATTCAAATCTGTTACAAAGATCGTGATTGCCTGAAATTGGTCAAGTGGAAAACAACTAACGAATTAAAACGACCACCTAACCTAGTGTAATCTGGTGTTCGTGAAACTTAATATTACCCAACATGTCTTTTGGATTTTCATTTATTTATTTATTTTACGACTATTATTAAACCTTTCCTAAAATCTTTTACTGTATAATTTTGCCCATGACGACGACTCGCATTCTGTCTTCTTACTTCACTTACTTTTATATTTTCTCTCAAGCGATGTTCAGTTTATCTTCTTAGCTTCTCTCTCTCTCTCTCTCTCTCTCTCTCTCTCTCACTCTCTCTCTCTCTCTCTCACTCTCTCTCTCTCTCTCTCTCGCTCTCTTTGTGTGTGGGTGTGTGTGAACGTCAAATTAGTATAAGAGAAATCGAGTGTTTAATAATTCACATGTATAGACGTAATTTTTCTGAGGCAAAACGTTTGGCCTAAAAAGTTTTTTGGTATTTTTGTTACACTTTCACGTTACTGATACCAACATATACATTTCTAAAATGCTACAGAAATTTTAAATCATTCATCAGAACAATACTGCATTTTATTTCACCATTTTCTTTAACGCAATGGAATATATGAAAATGGCTTCGATTAGTCCATTCACCCTTTGCTTTGTTCGGAGCTATAGGGCGCGTCCCTCTGTGGCCAATGTGGGAATGCATCTTCCTTCGATGTAAGGGCTCTCTCTACCTTCGTGGACCATTGGACCCGTCTGGGGACCCGGCTGATCTCCTGCTCCTATTTATTTCTTTCTTTCTCCTCCTTTCCCTCAATCCTTTTGTTTTCTTTATCTTTTCGCATTTGGCTTTGTTTTGGACCTTGACTTGACTCTTTCCTTGGACCTTGGGTGAGCGAGGTGGTTGTCCTTCACCCTTGTCGCTCTTAAACCAAACCCAAGCCCTGTCCCTGCCATCTTTCACCGTGCGTTGGACGAAAGTGGCCGCCTTTTAGGCACGGGGACTTGGTATGGGTGTATCTCCCCTGCGTGACGTCTATTGGCGGTCGAACCTAGTGTGCCCACGATTCGCCTTTCCCATGTTGGAGTCGGTGGTGTCTGGATGCACGCGGGGGATGAAGCTTTCCGTTTGTTTGCTATGGCTTCCTCTACTCCTCGGCTTACGACCTCTGCTTCTCATTCTCGGACTACTCCTTCTCTTAGCACTCGGGTGGTGGGCAACCAGGCCCTCGAGTCCTCTACAACTGGAAGACTGCATCCTGATGGGGTTGACCCCCCTCAGACTGCGGATCACTCGCGTCCTCCTCGTTCAAAGACTTCTCGTGAGTCTTATTTCCGCAAGTCTGTTGATTCCCTTGTAGGACCTGACGACTCTGACCCTGATTACCCTCGGTTCCTGGTCCTCAGTTCTTCTGCCTCCCCACCCCCTCTTACAGCGGGATGTTTTTGAGGTCTACGACGACTTCACTTCCCACTGTGGCGATCCCCAACAGATGTGGCCCCAGAATGATGGTTCTCTTCTGGTGGAGGTTTCCTCCAGAGCCCAACACCAGAAGGTTTCGTCTCTCTCGACCCTCGCTTCTGCTCCCATGGATTGTCTCCCCCACTCTTCCTTTAACACTTGTACGGGTGTAGTACACGCTCCCCGTCTTTTGGAATACTCAGAATCGGATCTGCTCACCCGCCTCTCCTCTCAGAAAGTGACCCGTGTTTACTGCCCACCCCGTATGGTTCAGGGGGCAAGGATTCCATCTCCTTTATTGATCCTGACCTTTGCTCGTTCCCAATTACCCGAGAAAATTAGGGCCTGTTATCTTCAATTTCCGGTCCGTCGTTACATCCCCCCAGACCACTTGATGTTTTACTTGCCAGAAGTTCGGACATGTCAGTAAGACGTGCCGAAGTTCCCCTGGCGTTTGTGTCACCTGCGCGTACACGACACATGGTTCCTCCTGTTCGAAACCTCCTCGTTACGCCAACTGTGGAGAAGACCACGCCGCTTCCTCCTCTTCCTGTCCGACCTACCTCTTCGAGCGTGAGGTCCTGTTGGTCCGGGAGTCAGACAAGGTCAGTTTTCAGGAAGTGAGGGCCCGCGTTAGGTCCCGATTCGCTCGCCCAGGCCTTACTTTTGCTCAAACACTGCGCTCCTCCCGCCCCACTATCTCCCGTTCGCCCCGGACTTCGTCCACCTCCATACCATCCACTTCCACACCCTATCATTCTAGGCCTGATCAGGCCTCGTCCACCAGCCCCCCAACCTCATCCTCTTCCTTCTCGTCGTCTCCACCCCCTGTGTTCACTGTTCCTCCAGCCCGTCCCCCTAGAACTTCTAATTCCACTGTTCCCATCTGCTCCACCTCAGTAACAACCAACCCGCTTATCCTCCCTCCTGAAACCATTGCTGACATTTCAGCATATACAGCGATAACCGCCCCTTCCTCTGGACTCTCCTCCCCTCCTCGCTCTTCCGTTAAACGACCCATCGCCAGTCCCCGGCGTATGGGTCCCTCTGCCAAGCTTCCTTGCTCAGGCACCCCGTCTCTTCGTCCCCTCGCTCCCTCTTCCACCAGCTCTCTTCCTCCTACCCTCGTATCCCATCCGCCTTCAAAGAGCCCTTTCGTTTTGCCGTCTCCTCTAAATTCCCGTTTCCCTTCGCGACCGTCCCCTTCCCTCCTCTATTCCTGATAGTGGTTATGCGGCCTCTGAAATTCGAATTCATGCCGACATCCACCCCCCCACCCCTTCACCCCCACCCCGCTCTCTCCTTGACCTCCCGATGCCTCCGGCATATTCTCCTCCACCCCCATCTCAGAAACTAGATTCACCCCGTCCTGCTCCCTACCCTCATTCTCGCATTCCCCGACCCCCCCTAAATCTAAACCCCCTCCATCCCCTTTCATCCGTTCCTCAATCACTCCTTCTTCAACCCGCCCCCTAGCTTTGTCAGCTCGTCCTTCTGGTCATATCTCTAAATCTCGCCCGATAACATCACTCGCCCCCATGTATTTTGCCCTTGATGGCTGCTATTCTTCAATGGAAATACCGAGGCCTTCTCCCTAATTGGGAGGACCTCCTCCTCCTTATCCAGGATTTTGACCCGGTGTGCGTCTGCCTTCAGGAGACCCAACTTGGGGTTCGCCCCTTGCGTCTTCTCCGAAAGTTTTCAGCATATCTCTCCCCCCCATCCGTCTGATGCAGCCCCCCCGTTGGGGGGCACAGCAGTTTTCATCCGATCTGATGTGCCATCTACTTTCCTTCCCCTCAACACTCCCCTCCAGGCAGTGGCGGCTCAGGTTTTCCTAGATCATTTATATTCGGTTTGCTCTTTATATCTCCCTCCATCACAGGAACTTTCTGATGTCGATCTTTCCGCTCTCATCCTGCAGCTTCCTCCCCCTTTCCTCCTTCTGGGAGAGTTCAACGCGCGCCATCCTCTGTGGGGTGATACCGTCACCAATCAGCGGGGTGGCGTTGTGGTCTCCCTTCTTTCAATTACTTCTGTCTGTCTTCTCAACATCAGCCAGCACACAGCTTTTCACCTCCAGACCCGTACATTTTCCTCCATAGATCTTTTGCTTACTTCTCCTTCCGCTTTCCTTGACTTCTCATGGGCTATCACTCCAGACCTTTACGGTAACGATCATTTCCCCCTCCTCCTTCGTACGTCCCGGACTCCCAGCCCCTCCGTTCTCCCTTCCCGTTGGTCCCTCGTTAAAGCTGACTGGCCTCTTTTCTACGCCGAAAGTCGAACCTCTGCCGCCCTGAGTAACTCCCCGACTGTCGATGCCAGAATGGGACGTTTTGGCGCCGACGTTCTGGCGCCGACGTTTTGGCGCCGCCGGTTTGGCGCCACCGTTTGGGCGCGGAGCCGGTTTGGCGCCGCCGTTAATTAGTTAATTTTTGTTAAAACTAACGAAAATATCACGACTTAACCTAACCAATCGTCAAGGGCGTACAGTTGACCTAACCGGGCAGTGACGATTGGTTAGGTTAAGTTGTGATATGTTTGTTAGTTTTAACGAAAATATCATGACTGAACCTAACCAATCGTCAGTGGGGCAGATAACGGAAAAGTACCCATATTATATATACACCTTATAATACACTGACTCTTTTGCTCGCACCGCCAAAAAAGTAACGAAGGGTCGCGCTTGCTACATTTATCAAACGCATACAAATATCCATTATGTGAAAACTTCTGTTTCCCTTTCTTACTTGATATATTTTCAGACATTTATGCTATTAAGGGCAACAACACAACTTATCTGAAAAGACAGACAGCACTTCAGGTTAATAACCAAGTATTACTACTTAATACTTAATACTAATTAACGGCGGCGCCAAACCGGCTCCGCGCCCAAACGGCGGCGCCCAAACGGTGGCGCCCAAACGGCGGCGCCAAAACGTCCAGCGCCAAAATGTCGGCGCCAAAACGTCCTAGATGGTGTCGATGCTGCCTCCACCTACCTCACAGATCATATCACCTGTGCTGCTCTGTCCTCAATTCCCAAATCTACATTTCCCCGCACCTCTGCCCCTTCGGTTCCACGGTGGACCTCATCATGCACTCTGGCTGTTCAGGCTAAGAAGTCGGCCTTTCGTCGTCTTCAACGCAATCCATCACTAGCAAATTCAATAGCTTTAAACGTGCGCGAGCTCAGGCCCGTCGCACAGTCCGTGAAGCCCGCCGCTTTTCTTGGCGAGCGTACGTCTCCTCCCTCACTTCCCGCACCCCTTCCTCCCGAATCTGGAACAAGATTCGGAAAATTTCCGGAAAATCCACTTCTCACCCTTCTCCTGTCCTCATGATCGACGGACGCCCAGTGTCTTCTCCTACTGCGGTGGCCGAGACTTTGGCCTCGACCATAGCCTCCATCTCCCGACACGACCACCGTGATCCTGCCTTCCTCCGCCATAAGGCTTCGCTTGTTCTCTCCCCCCATCTTTTTCAGACTCCCAATAATTTCACTTACAACCGCCATTCTTCTATGTCGGAGCTGAGATCGGCGTTAGCTTCTTGCGGCAACTCTGCTCCCGGCCCTGACGGCATTCGTTTCGGAATGCTTCGCCACCTCCGCCCTTCAGTTTCTTTCTTTCTTCTCACATTTTATAGTTGGATCTGGGTAGGTGGCACCTTCCCCTCCTGTTGGAAGGAAGCAGTGGTGCTCCCCTTTCCTGAACACGGTAAGGACCCGACATCTCCTCTCAATTACCGCCGAATAGCCCTCACTAACTGCCTCTCAAAACTTTTAGAGAAGATGGTTTCCCGGCGACTGATGTGACACCTAGAACGCCACAATTTGCTTTCCCCTACACAGACCGGTTTTCGCAGGGGCCGCAGTATCACTGACATTTTAGTTCAGTTGGAAACTGCGGTCCGTGTGTCATTTGCAGAGCGACGTCACCTTTACGCAGTCTTTTTTGACTTAGAGAAAGCGTATGACACCATCCGGCGGTGGTGGATCTGCCGAAAACTTTATCTTTTGGGCTTTCGAGGTTTTCTCCCTTCCTTTATCTTCAACTTTCTGACTTCCCGTTCCTTTCGAGTTCAGGTGGGTACCTCCCTATCTTCTGTGCATTCGCAGGAGGAGGGAGTCCCCCAAGGCAGCGTCCTGAGCGTCGTTTGCTTCGCCTTGGCGATCGACGACGTGGTGACGGCTCTGCCCCAGGGGATTAAGGCCACCCTCTATGTCAATGAACTAGCCATATATTGCTCCGGCTCCTAATCGACCTTCCTTGAACGTATCCTCCAGCGGGCCGTGGATTCAGTTTCCAAATGGGCCACAGACCACACGGGTTCCGATTTTCTCCTACAAAAACGGTGGCAATGCACCTTTGCCGACGCCGCCGCTGTACTGCCGTTCCCTCTCTCTCTCTTTATGGTTCACCAGTCCCCGTTGTGCCCGAAACTAGATTTCTGGGTCTCCTCCTTGATTCCAGCCTCTCCTGGATCCCCCATTTGAAGTCTCGGAAGGCTTCGTGCCTTCAGACTTGTACCCTTCTTAAGTTCCTCTCTCATACTGACTGGGGTGCTGACCGCCATACTCTTTGGCGACTCTACCACTCCCTGGTCCAAAGTAAATTGGATTATGGCTGTCAGGCCTATTCCTCTGCCCCTGTCTCCGCTCCGCGCATGCTGGACCCAATTCGCTCCTTAGGTGTGCGCATCAGCACTGGCACATTCCGATCTTCTCCAATCGTCAGCCTGTACGCGGAGAGTGACCATCTCCCATTGGATGCCCATCGTACCTTGGAGGATCTCAAATATCTTTTTCGTGTTCGGCAGTTCTCTCCCACCCCGGTCTTCCAATCCCTCTTCGGTCCTTCCATTGCGGCATGCTTTGACCGCCATCCCCACTTGATCCGACCGTTTGGTCTCCGAATGGCTCCCGTCCTGTCTTCTCTGGGGGTGGAGGGGCGAGTGCTGTCCTCTCCCCCCTCCAATTACACCCCCTGGACCATTTCTCCTCTCCGTATCTGCTCCCTCCTTTCTACTGTACTAAAGTCTCAGTTCCATCCATCCGCCCTTCGGCAACTATTCTTATCCCATTCCTCTTCCCATGCTGATTCTATCCCAGTGTTCACAGACGGCTCTCGCTCTCTACTTGGAGTGGGCTGCGCGGCCGTCTTCCCATCAGAAACTAAATCATTATCCCTCTCCCCAGCGGCTTCCATCTTTACAGCGGAACTATCGGCTATTCTTTTGGCCCTTCGGCTCCTTTTTCAGCTCCCCTCTATATCATTTATTATTTATTCCGACTCCCGTAGCACTCTTGAGGCACTGTCCTCTCTTGTCTCTCCGCACCCACTGGTGCGGCACATTCAGGACTGGCTGGTCCTTCTTTCATCACGCCGTAAGGTAGTCGCCTTCTGTTGGGTACCTTCCCACGTTGGCATTCCGGGCAACGAACGCGCGGACGCCGCGGCGAGGGAGGTGTCCTCCCTGCCTTTCAACCCTAACACGCCTCTCCCAGCGTCGGACTTTACGAGGGTTTTCCGGGAAGCACTCCTTCGGCGGTAGCAGCACCAGCCGGAGGATGTGACCGGGAATTTCTTGAGGGCGTTGAAGCCCACGATTCGACGGTGGTCTTCCTCCTGCCAGCGTGACCGACGGTCGGAAACCGCGCTCTGATGCGTCTACGCATTGGCCATACTCGCCTCACGCATGGGCATCTTATGACGGGAGATGTTGCCCCCTCCTGCCCATGCGGCATTCCTCTCTCTGTTTCACATTTGCTTTTAGTTTGTCCCGCCTTTGCCGTTGCTCTCTCCCAGTTCTTCCCTTTTTGCCCTTCAGGCTCCACTCTTACTTTTACTATGTTGTTGGGTGACTACGCCAGTACCTAAGGACACTCTTTTCTCTTTTCTTCATTAAACGGGCCTTCTACTCTCTATTTAATATGACTTGGGGTATAATTTCTTCCTCCCTTTGCTGATCATTTCCTTTTCTCTCTCACGACTTTTCCTTAACTGTTGCTCCTTCAAATTCCCTCTTACACTATCCCCTTGTGCTCTCTTTCCTTTAATTTCGGCGCGATATTACCTTAGTAGTTGAAGCGCTGGTGAAGCACTGCTATTCATTCATTCATTCATTCATTAGTCCATTCATCGTAGAGTTTATTTACCCAAAACTGCGCATTACTGAGCATAACCGCAGACTTTTCTTTAGTCGAAATGTATTCATAAAAGCAACGCAAGTTCATTTCAGTATACTTAAGCGCATCTTGTTTAGTTTGAAACTAAAAACGTTCATCATTACGTCCATTCAGTGTGTTTATTGCAGATTCTCTATTTTACACAACAGACCTTAATTTCACTTTTCACACTAGAATAAAGAGAAAATAGCTGAAGCCACGTTAATCTCTAATCGAAGTTCATTCTATTTTTGAAGTACAATTTTTTGTGTGCAATTATATTATTAGCATTTTCTCAATTCTTTATCTTCATCATTTTAGGGTTCAACAGCTTTTGTTATTAAGCTTCGAAACCAAAATTTCGATTATCCCGATTGAAAATTCTTTTTTTCTACAAGTTTCTCGTAAGATTTAGAATTTTCCGTCTTTATGATATACAATTTCTCTCCCTTTTGTAATGCTGAAAATATTTACACCATTCGATATAGAAATTTATATTGAAGTATCAGTACGAATTATATCTTTGAAATTTGCAAATATTTTGTAATTGAGTACAGTTCACGCAATTTATTTTTTTTTATGTAGGAAGGAGTGGCCAAGGTCGAATTTATCTGACAAAAATCTACATACCTTGAGTTACGCTTCTCTATCCTTTACACTTTAACCTTACATACCCTGAGTTACGCTTCTCTATCCTTTACACTTTAACCTTACATACCCTGAGTTACGCTTCTCTATCCTTTACACTTTAACCTTAAGGCTCACCAGAAATAATAATATAAACTGTACTACAATGCCTCGTTTCTATAAATGTTTCTATGTGTTTATAAATAGATGTCATTTAGTTGTCGGGAAAGGAACCCAAAATGTGTATCATTTCAGTGACTAGTTACTAAAATATTTAGTTTTGAATAACGATAAAACCTATAAGTTCTGGTAACAAGAGTGACCGCATATGCTGCGGACTCGTCCTTAAAGGGTTAAACGTTATGTCATTAAAACAGTGCATGAGAATATATAATAGGAATTAAATGACATTAAATAGCGTTTCACAACTGTGTAACACTTTACTATACATTATCCTCATCACTGCTCCAAGGAATGAAGCCGCACTGTAAAAATGGTGTTTTAAGTTAAAACGTATTCCAAAGCACATTTTTCAGCACTATTTAAATAAATACTTTGAGTTCCAATTTACTTCTGATCTTGTTTAGAGAGTTTACAAGATAAATGAAGTTTAAAATTTAAACTTCAACGCTTTACTGATGAATGCAAAAAAAAACTTTTTACGTGGTCAAAATATGAAAATAAAAACCCACTCTAATAAACAGAGATTATTTCCACAACAGTTTCGATGCCCACTGGCATCCTCCTCGGGTGGATACAGCATTCCCTGTAAAAGTTGTGATTTAGTATACGTGGGAGAAACTGGAAGAAATATTGAAACCCGTATTAAAGAACACAAATATGCCTTCAGAAGTTGTAATACTAATAATGCCATTTTTTATCACGCCAGCCAAAATAATCATGCTATAAATTGGGAATCAAGTAAGGTACTTTATAAATGTAATAATTATGTCAAAAGAAAAATAATAGAATTTGTATGTATAGAACAAGAAGATAGTTTTAATTTGTGCGAATGTACTTATAAGCGGGACCCTGTAATAAATGCTCTTCCGGTATCGGGAGAACGGGAGCTAACCTAGGTGCGAATTTCTTAACGGTCTCTGGATTGTTTCCTTCTCGCCTTTTTCATTCGTTTTTCGGTTTATAAGTTCTGTATAATAAACAACAATGTAATAACCAATGTAATAATAAATTTATAATTTCTGTAATAAATAATAATGCAATATTAAATGTAATAAATTTAATAATAAAGGTAATAATTATGTAAAAAAATAATAGAATCTGTATGTATGGAACAAGAAGATAGTTTTAAATTTGTGCGAATGTACTTATAAGCGGGTCCCTTTAATGAACATGCCCTTCCGGTGTCGGGAGAACGGGATCTAACCTAGGTGTGAATTTCTTAATGCCAGTGGGCATTGAAACTGTTGTGGAAATAAACTCTGTCTATTAGAGTGGGTTTTTATTTTCATACTTTACTGATGATACAAGACACGTATTTCAGGAAGGAAATTTTTAAAATATTAACACAAAACTAACTTTAATGCGAATAATCTCAATTACGAGAATTTGAAATGAGGGGATAAAACCACACTAAGGAATTAATTTATTGGAGCACAAGGTTTTCCCCTATTCGAAGGTCTTCATCGGGTGCGACTTTATTATACAGTAGTTGAAAAGTTTGTGCTCCAATAAATCTATTCCTTATTCTGGCTTTATTCCTTTACTTTACTAAGTTTAACAATCGGACTGGAGTATATGTAGATTTAACGAACTCGTAATATAGTATTATATACAGGGTGTTATCAAATTATGTTTCATAAATTAGTATACATATTCAAAACGTCAAAGTGAACAAAAAAGTTCCTATGAACATAAATCCGCAATCGCTTCGTTTCTGAGATACATTGCTTTTTTTGCCGAGGACAGTCTACAGTAATTAAAATGAAAGTCATAAGATTTTATCAAGTTTATTTACGGCAAATGCTCAAAATGGTTTCCCTGCATCAGAGAACATACATGGGTGAATGGTCCCGTCGCTTGGTCACCCGGGTCTCCGAGCCTAAATGCGATTAACTTTTTCTTGTGGGGTGATTTAAAAAATTTTGTTTACGCGAGAGAAGTTAATAACATAAACAACACGCAACCATATAGGTGTTTTCTAACTTATGCGGCAAAATTTTCAACGACGCGTTGAAGTATGTACTTTGATGCAGGGAAATTATTTTGAGCACTTGCTGTAAATAAACTTGATAAACTTTTATGACTTTCATTTTAATTACTGTAGACTGTCCTCGGCAAAAAAAGCAATATCTCGGAAACGAAGCGATTATGGATTTATGTTCATAGGAACTTTTTTGTTCATTTTGACGTTCCTGAATATGTATACTAATTTATTAAACATGATTTGTTAACACATTTTATATATATATATATATATATATATATATATATATATATATATATATATATATATATATATATTAACGTAAACAACGACGCTTGTATAGGAGAATATTCCGCGCAAGATGAGAGCGAAAGAACGAAACAAATGAAAAAATGAGGTAACCACCCGGGACTCGAACCCGGGATCTTCCGATTGCCGGTCAGATATGATAACCATTACACAATGGTTATCATATCTGACCGGCAGTCGGAAGATCCCGGGTTCGATTCCCGGGTGGTTACCTCATTTTTTCATTTGTTTCGTTCTTTCGCTCTCATCTTGCGCGGAATATTCTCCTATACAAGCGTCGTTCTTTACGTTAATTATACTATACTGCGTGTTTGCAGTTTAAATGTATATATATATATATATATATATATATATATATATATATATATTATATTATATATTAAGGTAGGTTGATTTTCCGCATTTTTTTAGATATCGACTTTGGACTAGTCGAGATAGTCAGGGCTTAATATGATAATAACTGACAAACAATTTCAGATCCCTAGCTTTAACCGTTTTTTGAGGAAACCGTTTCAAAAATCGTCAAAAAATCGTACCGAAAAATATCGCATTTTCGCAATTTTCGACCAAAAAAATCGTGTTATTTTCATAAAAAAATCCTAAAAAAAGTTACAATTTTATTGAAAAAAAGTAAAAAAAAACATGTTCAGAGTCAAATAGACACATTTAGATCCCAAGATCATCATAATTTTCACTGTAAGAGCCCTTAGAAGCAAAGGAAGGCCTCATCTGGCGGCTTAGGGCTTTGGCCAGAAGTTTGTGCCTTGATTCGAGTCCATAAATAGTATGGGAAGCTTCAGATGTCAGCTCCACGGCCCTTTCAACACTCTGAGAATGTGAAGGCAGATCAGGCAGCTTCAGCTTGGTGCCATTCAGCAATGCTTCTTGAAGCTCCTAGTCAGAAAAGTCTTCTGTGAGAGCAGGTTCACAGATGCCACTTTGAGAAAGGTTGATTAGTTCTGACCAGTGGGTAGCTTCAATGTTGATGGCTGTGATCTTCTTCAGCATCTTCTTGGCTGGCTTCCCACTTCTGAAAGAATAATAATTAATTTATTTTTTATTCCAGTTTAAGATTTAATCCCTATTAGTCTCAGAATTGCTGATTTAAATTAAACTTAAATTAAAAACAAAACAAAAAAAAACCAAGCTCTATAAATCCCCATAATCGAATTTTTTTTCAGAAAGAACGTAAGATTATTTCCATTATCAGAGGGGAGGGGGTGAATTGGGATAAGAAAATATGAAAAAAAATTCCATTATGGGGATTTATAGAACTCGGGCCTTTTTTTTATTAAATAAATCCCCATAATCAAATTTTTTCCTCACATTTTTTAAAATTAATAAATGCTTACCTGATGGACAAAATTTTCTTGAGAGCAGCTTCTCTCACTTCCAAGTCATCAGACTTCATCATGGAGTACAGCACATTCTCGGGCAGCAAGGCAAAAGCATTGTACTTCACGTTCTTGAAAGCAACACCCTGGATTTCTTCAGAATGCTACTTGATCCTCTGGATCATGTTGAAGATGTACAGCTGCTGATTGTGGAACTTGCTATCCCTTTTGCTCTCAAACCAACTGACTGCATACACTTCCACAATGAACTTGATGGCCTGGTAAAACTTATCCCGTAGTTCTGGAGGGTAAGCACCTCTGGTCCACAGACACATTAATCTAATTGCCAAAGTCAACCATCTTGCATGGTTTAATGGTCCAATTTTCAAGGCAGCAAATCTTGGGTTGACTTTGCCCCTGGAAATTCCAAGCACATACTCCAAAAGAAGCCTCTGGTCGCTACTGAGATCATTCAGTGTCTCCTCAGCAAATTCCATGTCATCCAGGGGGCCACTGAGTTTGGTGAATTCCACTTGTGGCAGATCTTGGTAGTGAATTTCACAGTTTTCCCAGCGGACCAGTGAAAGCAGTGGGACTTTTGGTACTGCCATCAAGATGCTTGGAAACAGCTCTGAAAGGAAGCTCATTCTGATGGAGTGAACTGCCAATGGTGTGCAATTTCCGCTCAATTTTATTTTCCATAGCTGTTACAAGGCCTCCCTCCCAGCCAGTGTTTGTATTTGTGTTGTCAAGGAGGACAGTTTTCAGGGTATGGACACTGTTAAACTCCTCCAAGACACTAGCAACTTCTTCACCAAGAAGAACTCCAGTCACACCTTTAATTGGAATGACTCTGTGAGTAAGATATGTTCCACTTTCAGTTCCCGGCTCCTTTGTGAAAGTCAAATGGTGCTCTTGTCCCTTTCCTTTCTTCAGCTTAGTCTCCCCATTTTCATCCTTAACTTCTCTGTACAGCAAAGTGTCCTTGTCAACTTTCCCATCAACCCCAATACAGACTAACTTTTCCAGACCCTCATTGTGCTTTTCATCACTTTTCACTTTCATTCATTTTTCCCTGTCCATTTTCGATTTATCAACTATTATCTGTTTCACATCAAGGCCAGGCTTAAGCAGGTCCATAGCTTGTAAGTCCAGGAGGAAGGCATTAGGAAGACTTGCCCCAAGATTGGAAGAAACATCACCCCTGATCAGTTCCATGGCATATCTGGGGGTTTTCTAAAAGCTGTAACCTCCACTTGGGTGCCTCCTTGGCTTGAATTCTTCAGCTTCACCACCAGATGGCTGAAATGAAAATAAAAAATAAATTACTAAAGCGAAAATGGGGGAAAATAGGGGAAAAAGTAGGGAAAAATATGGGTAAAAATCGACGAAAATGGGCGGAAATAAGAATAAATTACTTAAACGAAAATGGGGAGGGGGAGTGGGAAAATAGGGGGAAAAATGGGTACAAATTCAGGTAAAAAGTCGGCGAAAATGGGCGAAAAAAATAATAATTTACTGAAGCGAAAATGGGGGAAAAAAGGTGGGAAATAGGGACAAAGAGTAGGGATAAATTTGGGTAAAAATGGGATAAGATATAAGAAAAAAAATATATTACCTCTCCTGATTCTCCTGAGCTGGATTCAAAAGAAATATCTTGTGAAGGTGTGGAGGCAAAAGTAGTCAAATCTACTTCCTGCTGCTGTTGAATCTGGCTCTATAATCTTTCTGCTTCAGCTGCAGCCCTCTGGTCTCTCTTCACAGCAGCTTTATCCACAGATCCCAGCTGGAAAGAGCCCTTGGGTCCTATTTTGGCCCTCTGATCTCTCAAGTATTCCCTCTCCTCTACTGGAACCTGAAATATTAAAGTATATTAAATAACGGATCTAAAATAAGATAAAATCCTGAAAAAAAATTGATTATTAATTTCTATTACCAGGGGGGGGAAAGGAAGATCGCAGGAGGAAAATGCGGATATTTTTCAATTGAATTTCCTTCTATTTAACAGGCACCTAATCGCACTAAGTTAGGCCAGTTAAAAGTTAAAAAAATAATAGCATTACCTTCTTACTGGGAGGACAAGTGCAGATTATGTGCTGTGTTTGACAATTTTCTTTCTTGCACTTCACAGCATTGTTATCACAGGGACGAACAGGTAGCTTACAGGTGCAAGCAGAAATGTCAAAAAGTTTATCCAGCTTTTCCTTCAGATTCTGCTCCTGGACTGTAGAAAGAGATTTCCTGTTTATCTCTTTTGCTTTCTTGAAGCACACTTTATCCACCAATTTCACTACATAATATTCCTCATACAGGGGCAGCCGCGGGTTCACTGCCTGCCAGATCTCAATCACATGCTTTGCTATCATTTTAGCAATATCATAGTCTTTCAAGTCCGGGTGGCTGTTTTGGAGGAAATAACTGTACTGAATAACTTGGCGGAGGGTAGGAGGCTCTGTTTTATCCAAAGGGGAAGGCTGGCCACTGAATTTTTTGGCACTATCACTTCGAGTTAACACTGCAGACTTCCGTTTTTTTACCCATTTTTATGAAATATCTGAAAATAAACACAATTAAATGAACGCACCATAAAATAACTTAATTTAATACACATTTTATAGGTAAATATCATTAAAAAATACAAAATAATACACTAATAAACATCTATAATGCATTTACAATAAGTTTCAAGCATCGTGCATGGAACAAGGAACTCTTCTGGGAAAATTAAATCCACTATAGTCCGAATAAGTAATGGTAAATGACAAATACTAGTTTTTCTTTTTCATGATACTAGCCCGACTCTTCTAGGAAACTTAAATCCACTATTGTCCGAATAAGTAATGGTAAATGACAAATGCTCTAGTTTTTTCTTTTTCATGATGCTAGCCCGACGTGGGCAACAGGTCACTCGCAAAGAGGTCCCAAAAATATAGCTTCCCTCACCGGCTATCTTGTCCCAAAGCTGGATCCTATCTGCTTTGCAGATAGCTGATGAGGGAAGCTATATTTTTGGGACCTCTTTGCGAGTGACCCGTTGCCCACGTCGGGCTAGCATCATGAAAAAGAAAAAAACTAGAGCATTTGTCATTTACCATTACTTATTCGGACAATAGTGGATTTAAGTTTCCTAGAAGAGTTCCTTGTTCCATGCACTGTCTGTGTGTATATATATATATATATATATATATATATATATATATATATATATATATATATATATTCATGTAAACCTAGATTTATAATTAATCAAACTTAAATATATATTTATTATTTCAGCCTTAATTTATCTGGCTCTATCAAACTTTTTTATGATATAAAATTTATGCTAATATTCAGTTTCGGGGACACCAGATTACGTAATATGACCATTCATACTTCCGGCTAATTAGGAGACGCTTGCATCTGAGTTAGGTTATATATATGAAGTAGTCGTTCTAGTTTGGTTAGTTATTTCGGCACTTATTCCTTTTTCCCCGACAATTTCTTTTTTCCAGGTTAGGTCAACTGTACGCCCTTGACAATTGGTTAGGTTAAGTCATGATATTTTCGTTAAAATATTAAAAGGAATAAGTGAAATATTTCAACGAAAATATCATGACTTAACCTAACCAGTTGTCAAGGGCGTACAGTTGACCTAACCGGGAAAAAAGGAATTGCGGGGGGGAAAAGGAATAAGTGCCGTTATTTCCTACGTCATCAACTTTCGGCCAATCAAGGGTAAAAAAATGGTATCTCCAAAATTCAATATTTACCAGTAATTATCGGATAAGCTAGGGTCTTTTCAGTTTTAGGTCCGGCATTGGATTTTTTCCATGTTTTTTGTATAGATGTACATTTTTACGCTGATTCCATTTCTGCAATCCGTTTCTTGGAGAAATAAACACGAAAAAAGTTATGGCCCAAAACTTTTATTCAAATATCCACTGATATATACTTAACCTAACCTACCCTACCCTAACCTAACCTAACCTAACCTACTCTAATCTAACCTAACCTACCCTGCGTGTGAATGCATCGAACAATCCGAAGGGTACAGCTTCAGTCACAAAACAGTGAACCACAGCGAAAACTTCGTGGACCCTTCAACTGGAGCACACACGCAACGGATAGAGTCGACGTGGAACCAACTCAAACGCCGTAACAAGCGCCGGTGTGGTACGCACCGTTCCATGATCGACTCGTATCTCTGCGAGTTTCTCTGGCGTCGCCGACACGCAGGCAAAGATCTAATGCGCCAAATGCTGAACGATACTGCGCAGTTTGGCAAGTAGCAAACTTTGGTTTGTGTTCCGTTCTGTGTTCTGGAAACCTGTAAATGTAATAAACTTGCACATAACTTTTTTCGTGTTTATTTCTCCAAGAAACGGATTGCGGAAATGGAATCAGCGTAAAAATCTACGTCTATACCAAAAATATGAAAAAAAATCCAATGCCGGACCTAAAACCGAAAAGATCCATAAGCTGTAATCAACTACCTTTATTTCACATTTTTTCAAATGTTATAGTGCATCACATTTCATTTGGTAAACACCAATCGACCAGGGAAGTTAGACAAAAGATAGGGAGTGCTGGAACTTCTGTTTCTCCTGTCACCGTCCTCCTTAGCTGATCATTTTCCCCGAGTTTTATCTAACCTGTGAGCAGTCCAGCATGTTCTCAAGCACACACTTCTTTAACTACTACGCACACATGCATCCTACACACTACATAATATTTTAAAAATTAAAAGAAAACAATGGCAATGTTTTTTCATGATCCACTTATCTATGTCTAATTTTATTGTCACTTATTTTGTAGTAAGAAAGGAAAATGTACATATATACACAGGTATACAGTACACATAAAGTATCCCGAGAGTTACGAAAATCCTGCACAAAATTGTTCTCACAGGAGTATATCAGCAGCAACTGATTCCAGCGTTGACTGCGTAATCTGCATTGCCAATCTGTTTTATCAAATATTACCAAATATTCGTTTGAAAAGTACTGTACTACCAAATAAGTACCAAAAGTATCAAATATACAAAATTTACAAGAAAAACTATGTGAGCATAATAATTTCTTATGCGACAATTTATTTTCAAACAAGTTGGATAGACAAATTAAGAAATTTGATATTTCTGGCAACTCCCAGGCCGTGAGACGTTTGAAGTTGAATAAGTCTTAAACGCGTATTAAACTTGTAACACATAAACCATATGAGACGTTGGGGTGAGAGTGCGGTTGAGTGGAAAGAGGAGGGTTAAATAGTCCATTACGATACAGTGCATAACTGTGCATTAGTGCATTGAAAAATCAGTAAACTTTTGCACCTTTATATGGGATAATGTGATCTGCAATCACACACCGCAACGATGATCATGCAAACGAAGTGGTGGTACGCAAAATGTCAAATTAGACAAGTGGGGCTACAGGTACCCACGTTACCCTCCACTTCGAGCACTGATGGCGGAGCACTTTGACAGTGTCAATTTGACACCCCCATCTAGTGACGGAGATCTCTTTGACAGTTAGTTTAGTGACATGTTCCTTCAGGATAGACTGGCGCTGCACCGAAGAGCTGTAAAGGGTGTATATTCGCTGCAGAGCACAAAAAAAAACTCACCGAGAGCACCGATGATTGTGCTGCATTGGCAATCACCAGGGTCAGGTTGTGACTGCCGCAAGGCATGTTTTTTTTATGCAGGAAGGAGTGGCCAAGGGAAAATGCCCGCAAAAGCGCCCTCCCCCCAACAGAAGAAGAAGAGAGTCAAATCCAAGATCTGGGGCTTTCCAAATGCCTAGACACTCTGCGTTTGAAAGATGGGAGGTCGTAAACAGGAGGAAAGATGGACTGAGGAAGATTTTTCCACAGTTTACCGGTTGAGTAGATGAAAGATTGAAAATACCGATTAACTCTTGCGTTAGATAGTTGGACAAAAAATGAATGGGAAAGTGTAGAAAGTCTAGTGCTGCGTTCTCTCCTTAAAGGAGGAGGCATGCAATTAGAGAGTTCAGAAGAGCAATATCCCTTATAATAGCGATAGTAAAGAGAGAATGAGGCAACATTGCGGCGAAGAGAGAAAGATTGAAAACAATCAGTAAGAGGCGGGGAATTGATGAGACGAAAAGAATTTGATTCCACCCGGTCAGGTACAGCTATGTGGGTTGAGCCACCTCAGACATGAGAAGCATACTCCATACAGGGCCGGACAAGCCCCTGTACAGAGACAGCAACTGTGTGGGGGTGAAGAAACTGCGGAGATGGTACAGCACACCTAACCTCTTAGAAGCTGTTTTAGAAAGAGAGTATACTGTATGTGATCTTTCCAGGAAAGATCACGAGAAAAGGAAACGCCAAGAATGGTAAGAGAAGGGGAAGGATTAAGTTGTGTGTTGTTGAAAGTAAGGGGATAGTTGTGTGGAAGATTGTGACGAGTAGACAGATGGAGGAACCGAGTTTTTGAGACAATGAAAGCCATAAGGTTTTCTCTGCCCTAATCAGATATAGCAGAAAGATTAGAGGTCAGGTGTCCCATAGCCATCCTTTGCGAATCATGAAGTGACTGCTAATTTCAAATTTCAGATATTTCCCGCTTTGGGAAGCGGGTGGATAAGTGAAGAGTGGAATCATCGGTATAGGAGTGAGTAGGACAGGAAGTGCGAATTAATTAAAAGATCATTAATAAATAAAAGGAAAAGAGTGGGTGATAGGACAGAACCCTGAGGAACACCACTGTTGATAACTTTAGGAGAAGAATAGTGGCCATCTACAACCGCAGCTGTAGATCGGCCACAAAGGAAGTTAGAGGTGAAGGCACAGATAGAAGATTAGAACCAAAGTCGAGCAGTTTCGCAATTAAAGATTTGTGCCAGACTCTATCAAAAGCTTTGGATATGTCTAGACTCTAGAGCAATAGCAAAAGTTTCACCGAAATCCCGAAAGGAGGATGACCAAGAGTCCGAGAGATATGCAAGAAGATCGCCAGTAGAGTGTCCCTTCCAGAACCCTTACTGACGATCTGAAAGAATATTGTGATAAAAGAGGTGTTCAAGAATCTTCCTATTAATGATAGATTCAAAAACTTTGGAAAGGCATGAAATCAAAACAATTGGACGATAGTTGCGGGGTTGAGAGCGGTCACCCTTCCTTGGGACAGGCTGAATGAAAGCGAACTTCCAGCAGAAAGGAAAAGTACTAGATGAGAGACAAAGATGTAAAAGTTTGCCTAGGCAGGGTGTTAGCACAGAAGCACAGTTCTTAAAAAGAACAAGAGGAACACCATCAGGACCATACGCCTTCCTAGATTTGAGGCCAGATAGTGAAGAAAAAACATCTTTCGAAGAGTTTCTAATTTCAGACATAATAAAGTCAAAGGGGAAGGAGATGGAAGAACAGCATCGAAATCGTCAAAGATTTAATTGTAAGCGAAAGTTTGAGCGTAGAGTTCAGCTTTGTCGGAATAGAAAAGAGGAGGGAAAGAAGAGGAAGTAAAGTTGTTGAAGATAAGAACCTCTTGAGAAAGAGCGAGAAGAATTAGAATTGGATAGATTTTCACATTTTTGTCTGATGAAGGGATTCTTGGCAAGTCGAAGAACAGATTTTGCACGAATGCGGGCATAAATATAAGCTGAGTGAGAGTGAGGAGTTGGATTGCGACCGTACCTTGTGAAAGCCTCCTCTCTGTTGCGGATAGCATTGGAACAAGTAAAGTTAAACAAAGTTTTTTTTGCATTAGTGGTAGGAATAGTACAACTCGACGCCCGAGAGCATCACCTCCGTGATGCGCTCACCACACTCTAAAGGGCCCCTGCTACGGAACCAGTAATCATTCCATGGCAAATCAGAGAAGTACTGCCTAAGGGCCTCCCAATCAGCAGCGCCAAGGTGCCAAAGGCGCCTCCTTTTGAGTGGATCCAAAGGCCGAATTGGAGCGATAGGACAGGAAACAGATAGAAGATTGTGATCAGAGGAGCCCAACGGAGAAAAAAGTTTCACAGAGTAAGAAGGATGAGAGGTAAGAAATAAATTCAAAATGTTGGGCCTATCTCCAAGGCGGTAGGGGATACGAGTAGGGTGCTGTACAATCTGCTCTAGGTCATTTAGGATAGAAAAGTTGTAAGCTAGTTCACCAGGGATGTCAGTGAAATGGGAGGAAAGCCAAAGGTGGTGGTGAACAATGAAATCTCCAAAAATGGAGATTTCAGCAAAGGGAGAGCGGGAAAGAATGTATTCCACTTTGGAAGTGAGGTATTCAAAGACTTTTGAATAGTCAGCATAATTAAGGGAAAGGTAAACAGCGCAGATGTATTTAGTTTGAGATTGCCATGTAAGCAGTAGCCAGAGGGTATAGGATTCGGAGGATTGGAGTTCGGGAATACTAGGACAAGTTAGGTCATTGCGTACATATACGCTAGGGTGTACCATTTTTGGGTCATTTTCAAAAAGTCAAGGTCCAGGAGTCTAATGTTGTGCCAAATGATGTCCTAAACACGAATTTTACAGGCATTTTCTAATCCGACAAATTTTGAATCACCCCCACCCCCCCTTGAAATTTTGCGCATCCCCTTTTCCTAAAAAAACATATATCTCAAACACTATCAACTTTATCGAAAAATGTTATAGAATAAAAATGATTTAGAATCAAAAGTTATATTAGAAAAGTTCATCAAAATAGAAATTTACTTAATTTTGAAAATTTTCATTTATTTTTTAAAAATTTAAATTAAAAATTTTTTTTGCTTGCAGTGCCTTCTTCTTAAATAAGGTGTTACCGCCACCTTTGAAGCATCACCCCAATGCAGCTTCGCGGCGATGAGCTTTGTATTTGCTAGTTATAATGCAAATCATAATTAGTTTTTATTATAACTAGCCTATACAAAGTGAGGACAACCTCAAAACTATATATGTATATATAAAATAAAGCTAAAAATTAACACTTTATCTATAGTTGTGAGGTCCCATCGTTTTTTTTTTTCCTTTATTCAACACTTTCCTCAAAAAAATAAAAAGAAACAAGTTTCCTAATTAGAAATCATTGATATAAGAGCTTTTTAAACATAAAAATAAGAAAAGACAATTTATGGTATATTTAATAACAAAAAAAAATCAGCCTCTTCTAAATTAAAACAATCTCTACAAATAAAAATACCTAATCTATCTGTTAATGAACTATTCTTTACTGAGTTTCATTCTTTTAAGAGTCTCTTTACTAGGATCAGGAATTAGTCTTCTATTCTCTTCCACAATTTGCAAAAGACCTTGAAATTCTTCTTCATTTTGACATTTGCCAAGAAAGTCTTGAACCAGCTTGATTCCTCTTTCAGCGGTATCATTGACTACTCTAATAGATGAAAGAATGTTTTTTAGTTTGTTGTAGTCATCGACCTCTTCCCATGTTGATGCTGGTTTCTTTATCCATGAGTCTGGTTTTGACCCACAGCATTGAAATAAATGCCATGAAATTGGACCTACTAGTGATGAAGCTTTGTGTCTTCCTTTAAAATGGGGAAAACAGGTTGCCCACATACATAATTTTCTGGAACTGGATATTTGTTTAAGGATTTTGCGATCTTATCTTTTTCATCATTACTTAGCGATCCAAAAAAACTCAAAGGGACCACTTCCTCCGTCAAATACCAGTAATGATTGGCAAAAGATTTCAAAGCAGCATTTGCAACTTCCCTATCTTCCTTCTTGTAATTCACCAAATCATGATAAAACTTCAGATCATTAGCTGGACTATCTAGTGAATTAGAACATAAAAGCCAGTATTTTCCATAAATTAATGCATTAAATAGACACATTCTCTTTAATTTCTTAATCAATGATTCATCATATGATGCTTGGTGGGCAAAAGCATACATTTTATTTGTATACAAAATCATTGCCATCCACCTGGCACGGTGCATTGCACCAGGTTTCCGCCAATGACTGTTTTCTCTGGAAACCTCTCCTAAAAGCATTAAAGTTGTTTCAGCAACTTCCTTATAGTCATCACGTGGAAAGCAGTCAGATTTTCTTAAACATTGGGTCATAAATTCTACACATTCTTCCTTTAGGCCTCTTTGATACCTTGATTTAACATCAAGAACATTGTATGTAGATTTCGTATTAATTTTCTTCCATTTAGACTCGCGAAATTCTTTGAATAACTCAAACTCAGGAGATTTACTTGGGCCAAAATGGTTTCATATACAGCACACAAAACTCTTTCAGCCACATGATGGCGGCATGCTAACCAAATCAATTTCTTTTGCAAAAGTTCTTCAAGTAACTTACAGGAACCTTTCATCCATCCTGAATTGGATGCAGTGGTATCAAATGATACTCCAAAGACATTTTGCTTCAAGTTCCATTTTTCAATACTTTGAAATACAGAAGTGGCTTAAGACAATCCAGTGGAATCATCTATTATAGAAACTGATAAAAGTTTTTCTACATTTGGGTATCCAGTAACAAGTATTGCAAGGCGGTCTTCTTGTTCTGAACATGATTTAGTAAGCAGCTTGCTATCCCAATGTACTAGGCAGTGATCAGGAGGAGTAAAATCCTTGATGCAAGTTTCATATTTTAGTTTCTTGTCTTTCGAGCGGCTCTTGCAGATGTGGTCCTGGAGAGAGACAGTTTTTCAATATCCTTGCCACACCTAATGGCTACTGCAGCAGCAAAAACAGTCCGTTGTCCAATAGAGAGATTAAGTCTGTCTGCAGTGGAGGAAACCAATGGCGAGGCAAGAATATTTTGGGGCTGGAAGCATTTGAAGGTCCTGCTGTAGGTTCTGTCGGAAACTCTTCATAGCTGTCTGTCTCAGAACTGGTCGTGCTAGAAAGAAGGGTCTCTGATGTTCTGGCTGTAGCACTCACTTGCTTCACTGATTTATGTTTCTCTTTGCGTTTCTTCTCTTTCTCTAATCTAATGTACTTGCGCTGTACTTTTGATGCATAATCTGCATCTAGCAAACCTAAACATGTTTCTCGTTTTGTTCTTTGATCTTCTAAGAATGAAATATCATATGCTTTCTGAGGCTCAGTTCTCATGCGGTCTTTTTGGATTAATTCAACGGCATTTTGAGAAGAGATGTCAAAAAGGGAATCCATAATTTTCATGAAATTAGAGAGTTCATTTTCAAAGCTTGCTCTTTTTTTGTGCTTGATTAAATTATTATGCATTTCTTCTAGATTTAACAGCATCTTCCTGCCTTTAGGGTTTTTACTAATATCTATAGTAGGAATGCATGCTTTTTGCCATATTATTAGTAGCTTCTGTAGAACTTCATTAACAGTAGAATCTTTTGTAACTTTTGGACCCTTATACTGCATTCTCCGTAAATAAATAAAATGGCTTAGAACATCTTTATTGGATGGTAAAACAATTTTAGATGAACTCATAATATCAGCCTGCAAGCGACCAAGAATAAAGTCATGCTGTTTTGTAGCTGTTTGACTCATTTTTTATTTATTTTTCAAATAAAGCAATCTGAAAAGAAACAATAAGAGTAAAAACAATGCTTGTTTATTAAAATTCAATGTAAAAAAGAATTTTTAAATTTGGATTATACTCACAATATACTCATAAATAATGTAACTTAAGCGCCTTATTTTATATTAATACAATAAGGTGCTCTTGGACAAAAGAAAATGAAAATTTTCAAAATTACGTAAATTTCTATCTTAATGAACTTTTCTAATAGAACGTTTGATTCTAAATCATTTTTATTCTATAACATATTTCGATAAAGTTGATAGTCTTTTAGATATATGGGTTTTTTAGGAAAAGGGGATGGGCAAAATTTCAAGGGGGGTGGGGGGGATTCAAAATTTGTTGGATTAGAAAATGCTTGTTAAATTCGTGTTTAGGACATCATTTGGCACAACATTAGACTCCTGGACCTTGACTTTTTGAAAATGACCCAAAAATGGTACACCCTAATTATACGCAACATCCACCTTTGTAGTCAAATTGAATATTGAGAAATTAAGAGGGTACAGAACAGGGATTGCTGTCAGTCGTCCTTCCCAGACACTCGAGTTTCAGTGAGGTAAAGAAGATGAGGTTTAGAGAGGAGATGTGGTGTTCAACAGATTGAAAATTTGAGGAAAGCCACGAATGTTGGAGAAGTTTATGAAAAGTGAATCAGACAGAGGCCCACAACATCTCGAATGGGCGGTAGCAGATTCAGCCCCACTGCCCGCGTCCGCTTTCCCGATATCGGCAGCGGGGAAGCCAGATGTGGGGCCATTTATAGTTCCCTCCCCAGGGGACTCTGAGGCTCTTGAAGTTGATGCCATTTTCATAATGCCTGTATATGTAATGTTCCTTGCCTCACAGACGACTCCGTACATGTAGCAACGCCGCAGCGATAGTCAAGGTACCCTAAGTGGGGGAAGGTGAAGTGGAGGGGGAAAACCGAGTCCAACGACATATAACATTGACATACAGGAAAACAGGAAAGGCGCCGTTAAAAAATTACGTAACGCTATTTTTGCTAAAACCTGACTCCCCTCCCTGTAACGTTCCGTAATGTGTTGGGTGTGGAGTGGGGGAAGTGTTACATAACATCTTAGGGAGTGCCTGGTCTATCGCTACAGAACGTTCCTGGGGGATCTGGGGCGTCAAGTTTTAGCAAAAATAGCGTTACGTAATTTTTGAACAGCCCCTAATTATAATGTAATGTCTGTGTTCATAAAGATAAACGATTAATATGATCGTGAAAAGCGGTGAACTCCATGTTTACTAGTCTTATACAGTAATAAGGTTCCATTATGATTACTGCAAGTCTATATGAACAGATACCACAATACTTTTTATATACTAGTGAATTTCAACCAAAAATAGACATTATACAACCATCCTCCACACTCCCTCATTCCCCTTCCCCACCCACCAGTCTCGCGTATATTAAATCATTATGCAACAATACTAATAAAGCTGTTTGTAGAGTCCGTGTGCAGCTTTAAACCTTTACTAACTTACAATCTACACGATTATATATATATATATATAATATATGGACGGAAGACAACAATGTGAAGTTTAACACCGATAAATTTCAGCTATTACGGTACAGAAAAAGAGAAGACCTAAAATCCATGGAATATTATACCCCAAATGGACAGGAAATTTAGAGAAATTCCAGAGCAAAAGATTTAGGGGTTGTAATGACAGATGATGCGAAATTTGAAACAAAATAAGATAGCAGTAAACAGAGCAAAGAGAATAACGGGTCAGATATTGAGAACCTTTAAACGAAGGGATAGGAATGTAATGATTCCTCTACTGAAAACCCTGATAATACCCAAATTGGAGTGCTGCTCGGTCCTAACATCCCCATATAAAAAAGAAGACATTAGACAGCTGGAGGGGATCCAAAGAAGCTTCACAGCCAAGATCAATGGGTGCAAAGAACTAAATTACTGGGAAAGGTTACGAGAACTAGACCTATATTCACTGGAAAGGAGAAGAGAGAGATACACCATTATTTACACTTGGAAAATAATGGAGAAACTAGTCCCTAATCTTACTCTGAATCCCATAACTCCCCAAACAACGGTAGAAAGTAGAAGCGGTAGCCTGTGTCGTATTCTCAAATTGAAGGCGAGACAGGGAACATCCTTAACCCTGAAAGAAAATAGTTTTGTAGTGAGAGGACCAAAACTGTTTAATCAGTTGCCCAAAGACCTAAGAAACACGAAGGGAGTTGCAGTGGAAATCTTCAAAAGAAGACTAGACGCCTGGCTCAGAACAATCCCCGATGAGCAGGGCGTACCAGGCTATGTGAGGTGGAGAGCGCAAGAATCCAACTCACTACTTCACCAGGCCAACTCGAGAGGAGAGGCGACAAACTTGACCTTCGCGAAATGAGAAATCATCGTGCGGAACCTTTGTAAGGTTGTAAGGTAAGGTATACAGGGTGTCCCATAAGTCCGGCATCATAGGAAAAATAATAAAAAAAGGCAAAACAAAAGCTTTTAGTTACAGAACGTGCTCAATATGTCCACCATTGTTTTCAATCACAAATTCAGACGTGATACCCAGTTAGCAAGCACACGGTGAATGATGTCAGGATTAATGGTGTTACATGCCCCAATAATGCGCTGCCGCAAATGTTCAACACTCCTAATTTTCTCTGCGTATACCAGCGCTTTCAAGTGGCCCAGGAAATAAAAATCTAGTGGCTTGAGATCCGGGCTTCTAACTGGCCATTCCATAGGCCCTCGACTTCCTATCCAATGACCAGGGAATTGTTGGTACAGGTATTCCCTTACTTGGGTGCTGTAATGTGCAGGAGCGCCGTCTTGCTGGAACCATGTTGGAAATTTCCTTCTTCGTTCAAGACACTGGGAAATGCTTCTTCCTTGAGCATACGTAGGTAGGTGCCTCCAGTGACATGTTCATCGAAAAAGAGGGGGCCTATGATGCGATCCTTCCAAATGCCACACCATACCATCACCCGAGATGCACGTTGTTCCTTTGAAGAGGTATACCAGTGAGGGTTGTTTTGAGACCAGTAGCGGGTGTTCTGTGGATTTACCTCACCATTTCCATAAAAAACAGCCTCGTCACTGAACAGAATGGTGGACGGGAAATTGGCATCCCGAGCATAAGAAAAATATGAATTTCTCCTATGATGCCGGACTTATGGGACACCCTGTGTATATATATATATATATATATATATTGACATTGAGCGAGAAAAAGATTGAGACAGTGTAAGAGAGAGCCAGGTAAAGGGGCAGAGAGAGTTAGTGGGAAATGGTTTATCGATTGTTACACGAAGCATTTGTTAACAGTTTCGATCTGAATAACAGTAACTGATTATCAAAATCACATAAGAATAATCAACGGTTATATTAGCATAAATATATTTATATATACTTATAAATTCATACAATATTATACTAATGTTGTGAAATGACGTTGATGGGCCAAACCGTGGTGTTGACATGGTTATTGCTGTCGCCGTCCAGAAGAGACTACATATGGGCGTGTCAGTGGAAACCGCAAGGTGACGGTTGCATGAAGCAGGAATCACCACCGGTTTGTGGCTGATACCTATTATATTAATAGTGTTTTCCAACGTAATGAATCTCTCGGTAAGATAGATTTGAAGCTCTCCACACTGAAACCTATTCATGCTAAATGGATTGTCTCTGCATGGGATAACCTACACAAAATGTGGGAGACCATTCGGAAGGGTTGGGAAATTACAAATTAGCGGCATTCATGACATTCTTGTTGTACAGTAATAATACAGTATAATTTAAAATGTTTTTACTGCTTTTACTTTACAATGTTTTATGACAATATACTGAATTTACTTTTCAAATAAAGTATTTTAACGATCTAAGTCTTATTTTCATACTATCTTCCAAAGATTAGTTTAAATTGTCAAATTTTCGGCTCCTGGATATTTTCGCCTCCGCGAAAAACGTGAAAATTTCCTGCATGCGAACATTTTGTATTCACAAGTATATAAAAAGTTCTATTGTAATAGCTGTTCATATAGATTTGCAGTAATCATAGTGGAATCGGTGCTGGTTAAGTGTGCGGTCTACCTAGCTTCGAGCAGTCTACCATAATTAAGCTGCGACCAACCAACCTACCAAAAAGGCAACCGTGAAGGCTACGATAAACTTTAATATATCTTAGTTTATTTGGTGCTGGTTAAGTATGCGGTCTACCATCTGAGTTTTGACAGAATATAAACTAACGAAAATATCAAGACTTAACCTAACCAATTATCAAGGGCGTACAGTTGATCTATTATTAATTATAACATTGTTTGTTTCTGGAATAGTATTTACTATTTACTAATAGATCAACTGTACGCCCTTGATAATTGGTTAGGTTAAGTCGTGATATTTTCGTTAGTTTTAACGAAAATATTCTGTCAAAACTCAGATGGTAGACCGCACACTTAACCAGAACTCAGATGGTAGACCACATACTTAACCAGCACCGTGGAATCTTATTACTGTATAAGACATTACATTATAATTATCTGTATGTCAATGACTGCGCATTCAATTGTCCTTTAGATATACAGGGTGTTTCAGGTCGACCCTAGAAATAATATGGAAATTGGTGGGATTTGTACTTTGTATTTAGTATTTGGTATTTGAAGTTTGTCATAGTAGTTCTATAACTAAAAAATGTAATGACATGAACATGTAGAACCTATCTTGTACAGTATTGTACGTAAACAATAAAACAACATATTATACTTCGTCGCTCCTTATAGGGTCGACCTGAAAAACCCTGTATATGTCTGTGTTATATGTTGTTGGACTCGGTTGTCCCCCCTCCACCCACCTTCCCCCATTTTGGGTACCTTGACTAACACTGCGGCGTTGCCATATGTAAGGAGTCGCCTGTGAGGCGAGGAACATTACAGATGCGGGCAACTGTACAAGGCATTCTTATTGATTTCCAACACCCTTTTTTGTACTTCTTGCTTGTGTCCGCGCATATTGCTTCCGTTGTCATATGACTGTCCCCTACAGTCCGCAATGCTGGGATTAAGTTTCTCTAAGTGTTGTGAAACGCTATCGCACAAGCCTTTCCCACTGGTGTCCTCAACAGCCAGAAATCCAACAAAGTGCTCGTTTATGGACGAGCTTATTGACTGCTGACAGTTGACGATGCCCACTGTCACCTCAGGCGTGCAGTTTATAATCACTGAAAAATACCTGACGCTTTTGACTCTTTCTGTGATTGCATTGAGGGTCTTATCTGCAGTTAAAACAATTACCTCGTTTTGAATGTTCTTGCTCTGGTAGTGGTCGGATATTTCCTGTTTTTCGACATTTCTCAGGTGCTCGCTAATAACGGGATCGAATTTCGCGGGCAGTTTGATCTGACCAAGAAAATTTCCATCTTGCGGATCGCACAGCTTCAATGTGTGGCCATTGAAAGCCAGATTCCACTCTGCGAGGTAGCACTCAACAGCAACGATCCTTGTTTGGATAGATTTCCAGTACCTTTGCTCAAGCAATGTCAATTCCTGGCTGGCACTGTCAACTGCTGTTCCAGTGCTCAATCCACCCTGCAGTCGCCGCCAGCTCTCCATGTTCGCAATGTGCATTTTTTAATGTACATGCTCTTTCAACGTGCGCGAAAGCCTTTGCCAAGATATGAAACCCTCTTCAGAAAGACTTGTCGCTTTTGCCAAACACAGTGCAACAAAAACAGGACAATGAGTCGGAGGATTGTGAATAGATCAGCCATGTCCAAATTTTCTCCCCATTTTTTCATGTTCATGAAATAATTTTCCCCGGTGAATCGTCGTGGAATTATCTCGTTATTTTGAGGAAAGTCAATGTTCATTAGTTGAGTTGGCCCTCTCCTAATAATGTCGCACGTCACTAATTTTATCTGGCCAAAGTGTTGGGTCATTCTGTAGCAAACGCACAGTGGCGCTACCTACTGGTGTATCAAGCACAGTTTCTGGTGAGGGGGAGCCGCCGGAGCCTGATGCTTATTCTCAACAGGGTCTGTTTCAGCATCTGCGGGTGGTCCTCCTCCTGTAGCAGGAATAGCAGCTGGTGCAACAGATGTGCTAGGACCCTCTTCTGATTCTGTCGCTTGTTGTTTAATGAAAAATTAAATTAATCTGGGGTATTTCTCAATTTTTTCGCCTCCCCTTGTGCTCGTTTTCGCTTTTCAGCGCCACTTGGGTAGTTTCGCTTCATCTTTGCTCCTACCCTACTACACTACACTGTACACAAATAGTATAATTCCTATTACACAACGTGCCGCGAATAGTGAAGTCGATGCGTGACTGTGGGTAGCTGAGGGTGGACTGTGTTGTCTCAACAGCCGCGCGTGTTTGAAGTGACATGCAGACATGTATGGTGCAGCCATACATCAGCTGGGTATTCGAAACCAGGCGGGAAAAGTGAATACGTCACCTGACTTATATAAATAAGCTTGTAATAATCTTGTCCAGATTTTTCCGAATCATCATTTGACAGTGTTTTCTCTCAAAATTTTCTTTCTCCGCAAGTCCGGACCAAGGTCGCGTAAAGGGTCCCTACGTGAAAAATTGTTGACAACAATCCGTCGCATGGGTTCCCTCGTTGTCTCGGGGACCCCTGCAATTGGAAGGGTTGCAGGACCCTAACGCCGCTAATGCTTGTGGCTTTCAATGCCTCAGAAACTCAGTTTCTTCATTGGTCTACTCGTCACAATCTTCCACACAACTATCCCCTTATCTTTAACAGTACACAACTCAATCCTTCCTCTTCTCTTAGCATTCTTGGTGTTTCTTTTTCTCGTAAACTTTCCTGGAAAGATCACATATACTCTCTTTCTAAAATAGCTTCGGTGAGTTGTACCAGCTGCGCAGTTTCTTCACCCCCACTCAGCTGCTGTCTCTGAACAGGGGTCTTGTCCGCCGCCGCATGGAGTACGCTTCTCACGTGTGGGGTGGCTGGACCCACACAGCCGTACTTGACAGGATGGAATCAAAGTCTTTTCGTCTCATCAATTCCCCGCTTCTTCCTCCTACTGACTGTCTATCTTTACTGATGCTATTATAACGGACACTGCTCTTTTGAACTCTCTAACTGTATACCTGCTCCTTTAAGGAGAGCACGCAGCACCAGAATTTCTACACTTTTTATTCCTTTTCTGTCCAACTTTCTAACGCAAGAGTTAATCGGTACTTTCAATCTTTCATTTACTCAATTGGTTAACTCTGGAACAGTCTTCCTCAATCCATCTTTCCCCCTATCTATCACCTCCAAACATTCAAACGCAGAATGCCAGGCATCGCGTAAACCTTGGACCTTGATTTTGGCTCTTTTCTTTCTCTGTGAAGTGTGGGGGGGGGGGGGGCGTTTTTGCGAGCATTCGCCTTTGGACCTTCTTTCTTGTATAAAAAAAAATGACTTTTCAATATTAAAAAAATACTGATCTTTCCAAACTGTAATTTTATTGAATTAAATTATAGAAAATCAATCACTAATTGGATAGTATGTTTCCTATGTTGCAGAATAATAAAACAAGTTAATATTTCAGAACAGCGCTTGTACCCTCGCCTCTCTTTCCAGGTATTTCTTCAACGTCCGAAAATTTTTGTTCTGTTTCTGGACCTATATTTAAGTACGTTTCAAATAAATTGCATATATCTTAATAAATTACCCATAAATACCTCTCTGTGAGAAAAAGTGGCCAATGGGCTTCGCCTGCCGCCATTATCCTCGTCCACGCTACGGTCCGTGTTTGAATTTAGTTGCCGACCACTGTTATGTATCCTTATGCATCTTTTATTTTCTCATATTTTTTAAAGTTTAAAGTAGTATATACTTACTGTCTTTTATTTATCACTGACGTTTTTGCTATTTTATCATTCTATTCACCGTACTGAGCATTAGCAAGTAGCATATCATTTCTTATGAACTACTGTAATTAATATACAGTAAGATCGCGCAGTTAGCTTTTTTCCGAAGCAATTTCGTCTTACTCTTACAACTTTCCCATTTACTTATCATTTGTAATTACTATTACAGTTGAGAATAGGTTATTTTACATAACCATTCAAAGTCCTAATGTTACAAAGAAGGAGTCTGACGTAACCATACAGTGAATCGTTATTTTATTAGGTTTAAAGAATTTAATTTTTCTCAGCAAAGCATGAATCTTCAGATAATCATTTTTCTATGGCTTTTTTCTATATTTCTTTATACGACATAAATAATATCTGTAATTTTGAAGAAAAGAACAAATTAGGAAAAACCGTCAGATTCCAAGAGACTTAATAATAAATGGAGTTCCTGACGGAAAAAATAAATATTAATTGATTTCAGGAATTATAAAAAAACAAGATCAATCTGCTTGCAGAGTTGCCTTCCCAACAATGAAGCATTTTCTCTCTTTTAAAATACACTGGTTCGTGTCTTAAATATACCATTAATATATTGTAAAAATCATTAGAATTTACGATTTAATTTATTTCATAATTCAATGGGATGGAACATTTCTTCAAAAAATCAATTCATTTCGACTATTTTTACACGAAGTATTGAAATACCTTCCACAAATAAAGTCCGAGAAGGATGGATCTCTTTCAATAATTCTTAAATAAAATTTCGAATTTTTGGCCACAAACAGCTGTATTTTATTGTTTTATACAATATAATGTCAAATGAAGTATAAAATCTTCAAATAATCTTACTTAAAATGCAATCTTAATAAAGTATAATTTTGCATTTAAGGAAAACGACATTCATAATTTCAATTTTTCAGGAAGTTGCTTTTCTCTATATTTTAATCCGAATTTTCTACATAATCTTAAATATACCATTAATATATTGTAAAAATCATCAGAATTTACGATTGAATTTATTTTAAAATTCAATGGTATTGAAACTTTCTTTTAAAAATCCATTCATTTTTACTATTTTTACTATCTATTTAAGTGAAAACGTAGCAAAAAGGGTAAAATTCAATAACAATATAATAGAAGGCATACATTTAATGAATACTTAAGCATATGATTCTACATGAGCACCATCAGTATCTCTACAGAGTTCGAATTAGTGCTTGCATAATACCGAAAATTTTCAATACCGGTATTTGGAGGCAATTATGCTAATCCCGGTATTGATACCGGTATTATGAAAAAAATATTTTATTTTGATTTATTATGGTGCCACCCTACCAACCCTCCCACAAGTCTGAGGGACTTGCAGTACTCACCATATTTACTATAAATTAATGACCCAACTCCAAATAGATGGCATTCTATTCGAAAAAGTTTATACAGTAAATTACTAAATTGTAATAAAAATATTATTTGAATTTTTTTTTATCATATTATTATACAACTACTGGGGTAGATAGAAATTATTAGTATCTAAATATTTATTTCTTAGTTTGATTTTGAAAGTATGCTTTGAGGAAACAAAGAGCATCTAGGGATTGTTCAGATAGACTTGATCTCAGTTTCGTCAGAAATAGGCCTGCAGCAGAAAAGGCTCTTTCTGATTCTGCACTTGTAGGTTTAATTGAAAGCAGTGCCTTGTACAGCTTCTCTAAATTCTCACTTCTCTGTAAAGTAACTTCCAAGCTTTTAAATTCATTAGTAACATCAAAATCAATGGAATTTTTTTTAGATGGCACTTTTCCTAGTTTGTCCATTTCTTGCATGTATTCACTCAGTAATGAATCTGCTTCCACTTCAGTCTTATCGGAGGACTAAATTGCCTAAATTTTACAATAGCAATTTTTGTCAATACCGAAAACCTATAATATCGGTATCGGTATTTGTACTTCTTCAATACCGGTATTAATACCGGTATTTCAATACCGGTTTTAACCCCTAGTTCGAATCTGTCAGCAGCATTGCGGAACACATTTTGGAGCATGACTGGTTATTTTTGTAACTGCTGTTACGAGCACGTAAATGTCCCAGCTTCATTCAGATGGCATTTTAAACAACATCGTCTTTCAACAAGATGGGGCACCTTGTCATTACGCAAACATTGTTCGGGAGTACCTAAAAGAACGATTTCCAAATCGGTGGATCGGACGTGGAGGCAACAGGCCCTGGGTGGCTCGATCTCCTGACTTAACGCCCTTGGATTTCTTTGCATGGGGCTTTATCAAATCAAATGTCTACCAAACGAGGGTTACGGATCTGCAAGATTTACCTGCTGGTATCGTAACAGCAATTACAAAAATAACCTCTGTCATGCTCCAAAATGTGTTCCGCAATGCTGCTGACAGATTCGAACTCTGTAGAGATACTGATGGTGCTCATATAGAATCATATGCTTAAGTATTCATTAAATGTATGCCTTCTATTATATTGTTATTGAATTTTACCCTTTTTGCTAAGTTTTCACTGAAATAGATAAGGACTTTATAAACACCCTGTATATCTATAAATATTTTAAACTTAAAAAAATAAACTATAACTTTTGGTGAAAATAAGAGAGTTAATAATTTTTAGAAAGAAGAAATAAGTTCAGCTGATTGCGGATTCATTTAAACACCCAATGGGAGACATAAATCGGTTGGATGTTATCAAGCAGCTGGAAGTGTGGGTGTGGGGTAACCCCCACGAATAAAACTGATCCATTCACTCATTTGTTGCTCCCCTCGTGGGTGAGTGTGTAACGCAATTTGCAGTTGATGTGGTAACGTCAACACAGTGATATCTTTCTTCCTATTATTTATTCACTTAACTTCAAACGAAGACCTATCATTTTTATCTTCATAATATTTTAAAAATTGACCTTTATCTTGTTTTACAGTAAAATAATGTACTAAGTTTTGACCTATAAGCCACAAATATAAATTTACAGTTTTATTATAAAACACATATATTTTTATACTTTAATCTTAAGTTTCTCACAAGTTAAATTAAAGGTAATGGTTCAGAATACGGGCGCCACTTAATTAAGCAAAATTTCAAAAAATACCATAGAGACAAAGTTGTTTCTCTCATTAAAATACGTTGATTGCATGTGTCGCATAGTGAAAAAAACGAAGTTAGAAAATTACGAAAAACATATTTTTGGGTATGAATCTAGGAAATTTTGAGTTGGCAACCCTACTATTGTATCGTTCATTCATTTCAGTTTGAAAATGGCTTCGGTCTGTGACCGATGTGAGGTGACGCTAGTAGAGCTCGCATGGTATTCCCCCTTTAAATGTAGTGTGTCCAATTTGTATAATTTAGGTCTCGGGGGTACGGGGGCTCGGCCCCCGTAAAGATCACGTATCACAAATTGATCGGTATAGGGTTTTATATTTTTTAGGTTAGTTAGGTTAGGTTAAGGGTTAGGTTTTCCATGAAACCTAGGTTTTTCTCATGTTTTTTGGTGTTTCATGACACGTGTTTTTTCCTCCAAAACATGCTAAAACCATTGGTTTCCTGTTGGTTAGGATAAATCTGACCATTGCTATTACAGTAAATTATTGCTTGTGCTGTGTTCCCCCACCCAAAACCCCCGGTTCCCACGGTGGTCCCCCCAGATTGTAGGAGGGGTTGGGGGGTGAAATAACTTCAAGCAATAATTTACTGTAATGGCGATGGTCACATTCATCCTAAACAACAGGAAACCAATGGTTTTAGCATGTTTTGGTGGAAAAAAACAAAAATTGAGGTGGCGCCCCTATTCTGAACCGTGACCAAATTAAATTTCACTTACATTATACAATTAACAAAGGGAATAAGTTTTGATCGAAATTCAAGTAGCCTAAGACCAAATGAAGAATATGGCCTATCGCGGAACGAGTAAGCCCTGGGCCTGAAGGAAAGTTTCCTTTCAATATGCCCTCGGAGAGAACTGAATTTGCTTTGCTGGCCTAAGTTCATCTTGAAGTAGGCCCCATTTCCCACTGGCACGAGTGAATATTAAAATAAAAATAACAAAGGAATTTCTGAAGAGCTGCAACACAACCTCGCAACACAACCTCTCTCTGTGACGAGCTTGTCTCCACTCACTTCAGGTATTGCCAGCAGTGTTGCCAACTCTAAAAATATTTTCGCACTAGTTTGACTGCCAAAACGCGCTAGAACGCGCTAAATTTAAAAAATAAGGCGCAAAAACAAGCACCAATTACAAAAAACCATTATCCTATTAAATATTTAGGCTCTTTAAGCCATTCATTTCTAAAGTGTTGAGTATATTTTTTGCTCATTGTCACAAAGGGGTTATAACATCACCAAATAAGATATACAAGCAATGCATCATCGATACCAGCTTTGGCAGAACTGAAAACTGAAAACAAACCCTCAGCTACAAATATTCCAGTTGCCAGATGCCTGATATTAAATCCTTCAAATTTTTATTAGTGAAGCAATGAAATTATACTTTATAATATATATATATGAAAGCAAACTAATGTATATTTTAAATTATTTGTATATCTACTAAAATAAACTAGAACGTACGTTTTCGAAGAGCTGCGGTTCGTTCGTGAATTATGGCCGAACATGTTTTAAACATGTTTATACCTCAACGCAAGGTTTGGACAGACCTGGCAACCCTGCTCGTGACAGCGGCAGGAGGGCGGCAAATGTGTTCCGTGGTCATTGCTTGCAGATAGATTATAGATACGTTTTGAACCGTATAATAAAGCGCTGAATTTAGCGTTAAAAATGTTTAAAGCGCGCCAAAATAACGCGCCCGCGTAACTCGTTGCCTTTTCGCGCTGCCAAAACTAGAAACGCGATAGATTTAGCGCCAAACGCGCTAAGTTGGCAACACTGAATTTGCCAGGTCTGATTTATATAATTTCCCTCGGTTCGCACTTAAAATTTCCCTTTTTGGTCTAAAATTTCCCTATACACGTGCATTTAAAGCAATATGTATTAATATAGATTTATTTGTATCTCTATCGTAAGATTAAAGTATTATTTAGCAATATTGTTATATATTTTTCAATTAATACAATGAAAGTTTGTGTTTCTGGATATGTAAATATCTATATCCACTCCTCAAAATTTCCTATTCAGGGAATATTGGCGTTATTTGGTGATTTATTTCCCTAAAACAGGGAAATTTCCCTGTACCTGGCAACAGGGCGGCGGAGTCACTTCTAGAAATTTTGTGCGCTCCGTCTCGCCCTAGAGAAGAAAGGTTTCATTCGCGCTTTACACATTTTCACGTTCCTTTTTCATTGAATCTAAAGCTTAGAAACAGTCATTAGTATATCAATTTAATAGATTTTATAATTTCTTATCATTTTATATTATTTAACTAATTTATTTGGCCTATTTAACCGTATTAAATCCTATCATTATTATATATATACTGTATTCTATGACAATTATATTGTTTATTGATATATTTGATTGAATGAAATAGAAAGCGTTCTAACGCGTGACTGCTAAACTTATTTCGGATCAAGTAAAGATAAGCACCCCCATCCTTCTTTAATTAGCCTTATAAGTAGGCTGACCATACGTACCGTTTTGAACGGGACAGTACCGTTCTGTATGGGTTTTTGTATGGGTTCTGTCACTGAAGAATAATTGTAAGCTCAAGATGTTTATGTACTTACTTTTTCATGAATACAGAATATTACATAACCCCCGTCCCTTTTTTGCCATCCCAATGTCCCGTTTTTGTCTCAAGGAAATATGGTCAGCCTATTTATAAGGCTAACTAACGAAAATATCACGACCTAACCTAACCAATCGTCAAGGGCGTACAGTTGACTTAACGATTGGTTAGATTAGGTCGTGATATTTTCGTTAGTTAGCCTTATAAGGCTAATTAAAGAAGGCTGGGGGTGCTTATCTTTACTTGATCCTTTATTTCCAATTGGCTGAACATCACTTCGTCCCTAAACACGTATGAACGTGTTGAAACTTGGCTGTCTGGCAATTATGTGTTTTTTCCAAATACAATTTAGACTTACGAGAATATATGCTAACTAATTTATGTTTTTATTTATGCCACAAAAATTCTTATCATAAATCATATTATTAATCACAATAATTTTACAATACCAACAGAAGCAACTGGAAGTAACCTCAGGTGGTTTATTATTTAATGTTAATTGAATGATCTAACATGAAAAATAAAAAATTAAAATTTTACATTTGAGGTGAAGAAAAGAAAATTCCTCTGTCTAATCTTTCATTAGTTTCATTTGTTTCTACATTCCTGTAGCTATATCCTCTCACTGTCCTCCTTAGCTGATCTTTTTCCATGTCTCCTCTGCCCTGTGAGCAGTCCAGAATGTTCTCAAACACACACTTCTCTCCTTATTCCTCACTACGAATACATGCATGTTCACACTACACAATCTTTTCAAAATTAAAAGAGCAACAAAATAGTATCGTCTTCAAGAGCTTCAGAGTGCTTCTGCGCACCTCAGTCTTTCAAACGTAGAGTGTCCAGACACCTCGAAAACTTTGGACTTGATTCTGGCTCTCTTTTTCTTCTATGGGGTGGTGCGTTTTCGCTAGCATTCGCCCTTGGCCCCACCTTCCTGCATACAAAAATTATATATCTACCGTCTTTCATTACACAGCATTTACTTCACAAATTTGTCATCACTTAAGATTAATGTTTTACTCTAGACCATTTCTTGTTTTACAGTCATACGGCCCTTGCAGTGTCCAAGTAGTTTCGTCTCGGAAAGTGGCGTTGAAGTATCTGGGTTTGCATCCTACCTTCTCTTCCCTTCGACTAAAAGACGTGGAGGAGGTAAAAGGGATGGGGAATAAAGAAATAGCTCTGCCTGCTGTGAACCTCTGATCCGTCGCACCATTTCTTGACGTTCGGAAGAGTCGTACTTACAACAGATGGTGCAAGTGCCTATTAACCTTTACCTTAGCTTTCATACCCCTGTGATTTTCATACTGATATATTTTTACTTCAGTTTTTATGATTTTCTTCATTCATTCATGCTCATCCTGTCAAAATGTTTCACTGTTAAGGCATAGTCAAGCTAGTATACATAGTCTAATGCAGTAGTACTGAACCTAGTGCTCGCGGTTGCCATGGTGCCCGCTAAGTACTTTATAGGTGCCTGCTCGGGCTTCCTACATATTAATCAGTTCTGGCACAAGGTTGGGAATTTAATTAATTTCAACCTCTTTGCTCCCAAAAGTTCGCTAAGCCTTTTGTCGTAAATTTCTTACGACAAATTCTTAAAAACTGTAATAGTATGCGTGTACAGGTATATTCAAACAGTCGCTGCCATTCAGTTCTTTCCAAAAGCGAGCTAACGTCACCACAATTAGATGTTCTCCAAGTACTCGA
Organism: Bathynomus jamesi; assembly: GCA_023014485.1. Classification (NCBI taxonomy): domain Eukaryota; kingdom Metazoa; phylum Arthropoda; class Malacostraca; order Isopoda; family Cirolanidae; genus Bathynomus; species Bathynomus jamesi. Next base: position 2,438,808 of record JAJOZX010000044.1, on the reverse strand, counting down.
ATTTCTATAAAAAACAGGCCCCAATTCAGGAGAAATATAGCCCGAAAAGAACGAAAATTCATCGACTACTGATTCGTCCGCGCACCATGGCTTCTCCACAATGTATTGTGGGAGGTGCGATGTTAACGAATATCTCTTTGCTCAGCAGTGGAAGAATGTAGACGCTTTTCTATTCGCTTTTACAAATTTAATTCTCAAACTCATTATATTATTCTTATTCAGAACCATTTACTGCTGAATAACCACTGAGAACTACTGTTTTCCAGAATTTTGCCCAATTACGTTATTATTAGTGATCTATCTACATCGGGGCACTCTTAATATCGCTCGTGAATTAATTCTTGAGTTATTAGGTACCCTCGTTAACATTAGATACTACTACTCATTCAATAAAATCCGAATTCAGTAAAATTCAATAAAATCCGAAACTTTTAAGACACTGGTGGTATCTCCACATTCTTACAGTGATGTCATCAAAATAATTAATTATTGATACTAGTTATGTTTGCAATTTTATTAAAAATATCACATACTATTTTTCGAGGAAAAAGTATTAAAATTTATATATTGTCAGATGATTTTTTTTTTTTTCAAAGAAACAAGTTAAAATTTTGTGAAAAAAGTGCTTTGCAACGAAGTATGCACATCTTACCCTTTAATTTTCTTTCACAGCCAGCTCATTTTTCGGTTTCTCGAAACCATAATTGCGTGTTCCTCACAAAGTGTACATACATATTTGCTTGCTTCATTTATAAAGTTTGTACTCTTTTTTTTATTTCATAAAATATAAATGAACCAAGTAAAAACAAAAGAAGTATTGTTTCGTAGAAATTAAAGGAAACTTTGTATTTATTGTGCCATTCCATTATAGCAATATCCAAGAAATACAATTTTGAAAGGCATTTTAAAATTAACTAAAAAAGCTTTGAGAATGATTAGCCGACTAAATCTGTTATTAGGATGAGAGTTGTGTAACTTAAGATTTAATTTGGCACTTCAGCAGTCTGTATTCACCAAACATTCCACAAAGTAAAAAAAAAAAATGCCACGATTGCATCATTCAAGGTTGCCCATGTGAGTGCTAAGAGAATAAAGCCATTTGAAGATGGATAACTAGTGAAGGAGACAATGTTGTCTGCTGCAGAATTGCTTTTTGTAATCATTTCGTCCATAAATGATATACAAATGTCTGATAGTAGCGTACCAAAGAGAATAGAGTGCATTTCACAAAACATTCAAGTTCAGTTACTGAATGACTTACAAAAATGTGAATACTATTCCATGCAACTAAATGAATTAATAGACGTAACTGATACAGTCCAACTACTTATAGTGGTAAAGATGGTGTTCTCAGATAATTTAACAAAAGAAGTTATTAAACAAAATTACTGTGAAAGGCAAAACAAGAGAAGATATTTACAGAGCATTTAAAAATTATTTCAGAAAATAACATTCCTCTGCAAAAACTTATATCTATTATTACTGATGGAGCACCTGCAATGATAGACTGCAATAATGGTTTTATAGGACTCTGCAAAAAAGATAATTCCTTTCCTGCACTTATTAATTACCACTGCATTATATATCAGGAAGCTCTGTGTTCTAAACTGGTTGATTTTCGACATGTTATGAGTTTAGTAACTAAGATAGTGAACTCCATTTGTGCATCAGCCCTGCAACACCGACTATTTAAAGCTTTCTTAGAAGTAGTTAGTGTTGTTGTTGTTGTTTAGCCGATCAACCCACCCTGATCGAGCAAGCCGGTGGCACGCAGGTAACCGATCGGCACGCAGGTAACCGATCGCCCTCTCCGAAGTGGACCAGAGGTTCAGCGCACTAGTGATGTTGTGTTCTATGTTGTGCTAGAGTAGTACAGTCTGTCATAATGTGTTCAATTGTTTGTGGTGCGTCCTGACACAGGTGGCAGGTGTCGTCTGTGGAGTTGTCTAGTCTGTGTTTATATGTCTGTAAGTTGGGGTGATGTCCACATCGGAATCGTGCTAAGTTAACTCGATCCGAACTGCTCAGGCTGATCTCTGACCTGTTAATGGGTGGCGGATTCGCACCTAGGACCGCATTTGGATCGAGTCGTGTCAGTGCTTTGTGGGTAAGGTGTGTGTGTATGTGTTTTCTGTGCTGTGTGATGTCTGTGGGGCGTGGTATGGAATGGAGTATTTGGTTATAATGTCTCTCTGGTGTTACCTTAATGGTGCGAGGTGTCGGTGCATGATTGTACATGTAGTGGCAAGGGTGTTGTGGGTTAGTTGTCGCTGCTGCCATGAATTGTGTTCCCCCTCATGTCTAAATGTTCCATAACTTTCAGTACTTTTGTTTCTGTGTGCAGGTGTTCTATTGGTGTTGTTTGAGTGCATCCTGTAATGATACGAAGTGCATTATTTTGTATTGCCTGTAAGGTGTTTATGTGTGTGTTTGAAATAATGGGTGCCCAGAATGGGCTAGCATAGTTCATAACTGAGTGAATATATTGTTTGTATATGAGTGATGTTTCCTGCTGGTGTCCAAAGTTTGTGCCTGTTAGTTCCCGAAGCGTGTTAAGTCTTGACGTACATTTGTTTTTAATGTCCTGAATGTGGTTTGCAAAAGATAATGATGTGTTGTATGTGACCCCAAGTATTTTGGTTGGTCCTGTGAGTGTGTGGAATGTCGGTGTTGTTTAGTGTAAGCTGTGGAGTTATCTGGTGTTCTTTTGTGTTGCTTGTAAGCAAGGTGATGGTTGATTTTGTGGGCGCTACTTTGAGTCTATTGTGTGTGAGCCAATCTTGTATACTGTATGTATGTTGTAGGTTATTTGTAGCGGTGTCGATGTTGTTGTGGGTGGATGTTAGAGTGATGTCATCTGCATATGATGATAAGGTAAGCTTGTTATCTATGGGTGTTGGAATGTCATGCATGTATAAGTTGAAGAGTGTTAGTGAGAGAACAGAGCCTTGAGGGACCCCGTTCGGGAAAAGCTTGTTTTTGGATGACTTGCCATTAAATGTAACATGTGAGTATCTTCCTGAAAGATAGTTGCTCAGCCACCTTTTGGTGTTATTGTGCATGTTTGTGTTGAGAATTTTGTTTATGAGAGGGAAGCGTGGGATAGCATCAAATGCTTTACTAATGTATGTTGAGCTGGTCGTCTGGAGTTGGTGCCATCCATGATGTGCTGTGTGAGGTTAGTGAGTAATGTCGTGGTTGAGTGGTGAGGTCTGAATCCATGTTGATTAGGCGATAGTGGTATGTGTGGCCAGTGGGTTGGTGATTTGTAAGATTAGTCTTTCTGTTACTTTGGAAGGTGTGCATAGTAAAGTAATGGGTCTATAGAAGCTGGTTCTGTTGGATTTTTGTTTGGTTTGAGTAGTGTAATAATTTTACCTTGTTTCCATATGTCAGGAATAATACAGTGTTGGTATGAATATGTGCTGATATTTGTGAAAGCTAGTATTCCCTGTGGGCCCAAGTGTTTAAGGTGTATGTTAGATATGTTGTCTGGTTCAGTAGCCTTCGAATTCTTAATGCTTTTAATGATCTTGGTGGTCTGGTCTGTATTGAAGGGTGTAATGGTTTTGTCGAGTCTGTAGGTTTTCTTGTGTATGGCTGTTTGTCTGTCTGCGTGTTTCTGGTTGTTGTCTCTGTTTAAGTGACTTATCTTTGCGTAGTGATTAACCAGAATGTTAGCTTGTTGTGTATATGTTGGGATATTATTTTGGCTCCGACAGATAGCCACGTGTGAGGTGTGAATGCCGCTGTTAGAATGGGCAATGCTGTGTTAGTAGTTAGTGTTGAAGTTGGTGGTTGCGTAAAGGTAAAATTCTCGCAAGATTTACAGAGCTCATGCTGGATATCAAGATTTTTTTGGAATCTAGAAGCGAGCGTTATCATCAACTAAATGAACAGTTTTGGTTAATGGACTTAGTGTTTCCTGCAGATTTAACTCAGAAGCTGAACACTTTAAATTTGGAACCACAAGGTAGAGGTGAACGTGTTGCTCAGATAATTAGTTCAGTAAATTTATTCAAATGTAACTGTACACTAACTTTGTGAAAAAACGATTTGGCTAAAAAATCTCTTGCGCACTTCCAGAATCTATTGAAAACTGTTAAAAACCATGATAAAATTATTTTTGAATCTGACGTATACCCTTTCATGTGCCATTTGAAAAGCTTGCACAAGAATTTACAAAGAGATTTCAAGAGTTTAACTTAATTACTCCAGTTGTGGAATTCCTGATAAATCAATAGAAAACAGTCGACGTCTGTGAAATAGGAGCTTCCTTATCAAAAGTTTCCCCAAGCTAAAATAGAAGAACTTGAGAAATTGTGAATATTCAAAATGATATTGTAATGAAAAGCTATGCAAAAGATGAAAATTTGTAGAATCTTGTTGACAAAGAGAAATATCCTCTTCTATTTAAGTCCAACTCACACCAGATGCTACGCTAGCCACGATACGCACGCGAGCTATCTGTCCTCGAATCGCCTTAACGGTTTTAAGTAAGTTAGCTCACACCAGCAGCGATGCTACGTACGCCACGCGCCATGTGGTTCAGCCACATAGCCTTCGATTGCCTTGCCGGGCGATTTTTCGACGTGGCTTTGGTCACGCATGCGCAGTAGAACGTTTGTCTGCAGTTTCTCCACATCCCCGTCTTGTGGTTGAACACGTATCGAGTGATAAATTTACTTTTAGTTGTCGTTGCTATAATTTTTATATTGCAAGTTTGCAACCAAAGAATATTATGGAGGAGTTAATTGAAGAAACTACCAAAAACTTGAATCCAGATTGTATTTTATTACATGACAATAAGTGTAGTGTAAACATTGCAGTTAAGTACGATACACATCATACATTATTATGAATTCTAATTAGTATATTGATAGAAAAATATATATATATATATATATACAAAAGCGAGCGAAGAGAGTCTCTCTCTTTTATGCCATTCGATAAATATCCTCATCATATGAATCACCATCGCACCAAGGTACACAACTGGCCATCTTGAATAATGGAGCTAAAGTAAATATTTCCCCTTCAAATGAAAACATAGCGTGGCCCACCTGTCTTCCGGTGTGAGTACGACATAGCATAGCTTGCGTGCGTAAGGAGGCGAGCGTAGCATCCGGTGTGAGTTAGCCTTATGAAATGCTGCCTTCTCGTTGAATTCTTGCTTTGGATCAACCTACCTTTGTGAATCATTGCTTTCTAATATAAAATATATAAAATCAAAACAAATATCTAAATTGACGCCTTGATAACTGTATGCGAGCAGGAATATCATCATATAATCTTGATTACTGGTCGCTAGCAGAAACAATGCAGTGTCAAGTATCTCATTAATTAGAAATAAAACATGATGAAATAATACTTCAGAGATTTTTTTTATTACACAAGCCTTAAAAGCTTTTTTAAACTGCTGTTTTTTCTCCCGAAAAAAATTAAATTTATAAAAAAGGAAATATAATAAATGGGTCCGAAGGCCTTTCATTATATTTCTAAGTTACCCTTCAAAGCCGAAAGTTGAGGATGCCTCGTCTAATGCATATAAAATGTAAAATTCAATGCGCCAAACTTGACCTAGATTTATGACCTGTGATGGCTAACAGGTTGTTTTTAATTTATTTTATTAGAGTACGTTATCCCACAGTCTAAGGTATTTTTCAGTAATATATTTTTTCATGTTATTATGTGTTAATTTTCAATCATAAAAAGCTCAAATAAAATAATTTTCGATATTCTTAGATGTACGTACATTATAGTGTCCCAATTTTTTTTGTTCCTGAAGTTTGTCATGCACATCCCCCTAATTTCTTCCACTCGTGAAAACATGCCAGCAAGATGAATTTCATTCGTGTTCTTTAATTTTAAGGGTCCCCTCAAACCATGTGTTCCTATTGCTGAACGGCTACTCTCTACCTTATACTAATTGTAGCATATTTCTTTTCAGGTTATGATACAAGAAAGCAGGAGACTGTGTGGTTGGTGGGGGTGTTGCGAAATGAACCCCTGGAAACGCTGTGTCAACTCCCGACAGTGGGAGATGTTCTTCGACGTCTGTTGTTCTTCACTCGGAAGAAAAAAACGTCCACGGCGGAAGCTGCCAATGTGGTAGCTGATGAGGTTATGGCGGTGTGGGCTCGGGCATCTATTCCGACCTCCCACAAGCCCAAGTGCGTCGAGAGGATCAAGGCCCTCTCCACGGACTACGAGAAGGTTGCCAGAAACCAAAACCGTGGGGGAGAGAAGCAACTGGAGCGGGAAAAGGGATTCCAAGCCAACCTGAATACACTGTTCGAAACAGTTCAAGCCAACGCCATGAAATTCATCAAAGTCCCCGAAGATCGAGACTTTCTGAATGACCAGCGAACCGTGCGGAAGATGTACATCGGAGGAGAGGACCTGGAGTTTGCTCGCAGGGCAGCGGAGCGGGAGAAACGCCGAGCAGCTGAAGAGAAGAGGAAGAAGAAAAGCCGCGAAGAGATGGACTCACTGCAAGCAAAAGGAACGGTGAAAGTGGGTCTTCTTCTTCTTCGGAGTCCATGGCCGAAGCATCCAATGATGATGTTCAATATTCCTCTCCTGGTCCTTCGGCTCCTCGATCCGCTCCCAAAGACGGGCAAGTGTCGGCAAGGAGGATCATTCAATATCCCAATTTTGCTGCAGCCCTGGATCGAACTGGAACCTCAGTACGCCAAGCGATGCACATTGTGGCTCCAGCACTCGCTGCCGCGGGAGTTGAGTTATCCTCGGTCACCTTGTCCAAATCAAGTCTTCACCGTTCACGGCAGAAGTCCAGGAAGAACTTGGCAGCCGGAATCAAGACCGAGTTCAATCCTGATACGCCGCTTGTCGTCCACTTTGATGGCAAACTCCTCCCTGATTCGGATGGAGGGAAATCGGATCGCATACCAGTGCTGGTCAGCGGGAAGAATCTTGAGTTGTTGGCGATCCCAAAAATCCCTGACAGCACGGGACAGCGGATGGCTGGAGCTGTTCTGAAGGTGCTGGACGATTGGCCGCAAGTTCAACCATGGATTGCCGGTCTCTGCTTCGACACAACAGCGGCGAATACCGGTATTCACAGCGGCGCTTGTACGATTATCCAGGACCAAATGGACCGCCGCGTTCTTTTCCTGGCTTGCAGACACCACATGATGGAATTGGTAATCACCTCAGTCTTTGACCTGTTCTTCAGGTCTTCTGGCCCCGAAATTGCGCTGTTCGCTCGCTTCAAATCCCAATGGGAGTTCATCGACCAGAAGCAGGCTTCTCCGTTCAACGGCGATGGCCCAAGCGACATCCTTTCGGAATGGGTGGCGTTGAAAAAAGAGCAGATTGTCCACTTCATTGAAGACCAGCTTGAAGTTGGCCACCCAAGAGACGATTACCGGGAGTTCCTGATCCTCGCTCTGGTCTTCCTCGATGGTCATGGCAAACGAGATCTCCGGTACAATCGTCCTGGAGCATACCACCGGGCCAGGTGGATGGCCAAAGGCATTTACTGTCTTAAGATGTTCATCTTCCGAAGCCAATTCCACCTGACCGCTCACGAGGTCCGGTCACTACGCAGGATAAACGTCTTTGCCGTCACCATCTACCTCCAGAGGTGGTTCGAGGCTCCATTGACGGCGGACGCGCCCGTTAATGACCTGGAGCTGTTGGAGGACCTAGAGCGGTACAAGGCGGTGGATCATGATGTAGGTACCGCCGCATTGACGAAATTCCGGGGCCACCTCTGCTACCTAAGCGAAGATTTAGCCGGACTCGCTATGTTCTCCTCCAAAACCACCGATGCAGAGAAGACGGCCATGCTCCAAAACCTGCACAAGAAGACCGAAAACCCAAAAGATCTGCGTCGGCTGGAGGGAAAGAGTGTCTTGACCGTGAGACGGTCGGATTTGAGCACCTTGGTCACGAAAAGGACTCAAAACCTTTTTCATTGCCTGAAGCTGCCGGTTCCAAAAACCCCCAAAGCTCTCGAAGGATGTGCACCATCGTTGAAGTCTGTGAACGACGCGGCAGAACGGGCGGTGAAACTGGCGGAAGATTTCAACGAGGGCCTGACAAAAAACGAGGAGGAACGGCAGCTCGTGTACCAAGTCGTCGAATATCACCGCCAGCAGTTCCCCTCAGCAGACAAAAAGATCCTCTGTCCCCTGAAATGAAATGTGCCATTAGGAAGAATTTCCATTTCCTTTAATTTAGTCATTAGAAAGAATTTACATTTCATTCTTCCATTCTAGAATGATTAATGCTGAGCATTTACGTTTGTTCATATAGGGTCGAATAAACAAGGTCAATGAGGGGACCCTTCCCCTCCTAATAGGCCAATGAAATGTCGCCCATTTTTTCCTTTCTTCAAGTGTAATTAATTAAAGGTGTGTGCGATTTGACTCTTGCAAATATTTATTTTCACATGTGAGGCTGGGACACCCTAAGTCGTACAATCCCCTGCAATAGTTCCGCTCCACCATCTCCGAGATGTGAAAACAACGCAGTCCCTCTTAAACCCCAGTCCCCCACTCTCACTCCCTCCCTCTCCTTCTCCCCCTCTCAGGTGTTGTCATAGTAATTCTTTTATTGTTTTGAAAACCAATGACAGAATAAATATATTGTTCACTGTAGTTATGTTGGTAATAATGCTAGGACGACTATGTATTTTATTCATGTATTATTCCTAAATTTAGGGAATAGAGTACTTAGGTTATTTCACAAACGTGGGATATTTTAGAAACTTTCAATTATAGGATTCTGATGTGGCCATGTTATAGTTAAAGTGTAAGATAAGTTGTAGTATCGACTTTTCCTCCATACATCATCAACAAGTGATTATCCAGAAAAATGTCTATCCATGGAGAGATAATGATAACATAGTTCAATTTTTTATTACAAAAATAAACATGAATCAAGTAAATTTAGGGATTTCCTTAAAAATATTCAAAACATAATATTCAAATTATAAGGAACTGACAACGTTCAAGTAAATGGATATACTATATTTACTACATCATAACCAAAAAATTATTATACACAATTACTCAATATCTGGTTCATCTTCTATTATTATTAATGAGCTCTCGTAGCCTATTTGGAACAGATGCCACGTGATTGTAGATGACTTGTGGGTTTGTGAGGAAAAGTTCCCACTCTGCCATGATGTGTGTTCCAGCAGGTGCCGAGATGTCCGCTGTTGCCCAGACTCCCCAGCGTCAACCACATTTGCCCACATATTTTCAATGGGGTATAGGTCATTCCCCTTGGTGGACCAATTCAGCAGCTCGACATCTTGTTGTTCCTGAAACCATCGTCTGATGAGCCTGGCAGTATGAAGAGGGCAATTATCCTGTAATATATGATATATGATAGCCCTCCGTCTATGGCTCTTGGGTGGTTCGAGGTTGACGGGGTTTCCGGTTAGGTGGCAGCGACGAATTTTCTCACTCTGGGGTAGCTGGAACCGTGTAGGGAATCGCAGTAGTTTCTTTTATACTACACTCCGATTTCTTCTTGCAGTGGATCGGAGGATTTTGTGAAAACTTACTAAATTATCTAAGTTCTCTGGAGAAGGCAGGATTCAAAGGAGAAAACAAAGAGATCATCTCACTGAATTTTACTGCTTCTAAAATATCCAGGTCAGATCAGAATAATCAGAATGATAATTTGAAAAATTACAAGAGTTTATATACTAATAATTTGGTAACATCATTATTATTTAATGTTGACCTGTTTTGTTTTTTATTTTCAAATGGCTGAATTTTTTTTTTTGGCAAAATATTTGAAGATGAAGGTAAATTTTTGCTGTAACAGCATACTGGCAGATAAGCGAGATATTTGAAGATGAAGTCATATTTTTCTTTTAAACAGCTTATTGACAGATCTGATGTTATCATGATTTGTCGAGTTAACTAAAAATGGAAATTGAAATATGCATTTTATTATGGATTAAAATTAAACATGCATGTGAGCCAAAATTAAATGCTTAAAATTTAAAATTAAGTGTTAATTTAGATTTTTGTCAAGTTATGACTTCATCTTTTACAACTAGGAGAGAATGTATAAAAAAATGAATATTGCAGAATTTAACACGATTAAATGATTAAGCTTAATCTAATAAATGATTAGGTAACTTAAAAAAGAAATAATTCATCAGTTACTTAGCAAAAATAAAATAGAAAGAAAATTAAAAAATTTTCCAAACTTGCATTTTATATACAATTAGAGTGTCACGCGAGTTTAGACTTTATATGCAAAATAAATGTTAGAATTATTCATTTTTACACATATATTAATATATATTATTTAATATATTTTGTCGCTGGATTCAAATCACAATTTAAAATTAGATGCTATTTGAATCGTAATCAATCTGACACGCCAAATTACAGTGTCCTTCCAATTTTGGGATCATTTCTGATGCAATACTTTTTGTTATATCGTGATTCGATATTAACACTTACAAATAAGTGTTGTATTCCTCTACATTCTGATGATTAATTTTCGCTATTGTGCCTTTCCATGTAGACGGTTTGATCTCGTTATGTCATCGTTTTTTGTGTATTATTTAAAAGACAAACAAGATTATTGATATACACGAACATTTCGGAAAGCTGTTAATATATTTTTGAGTATTTATGGAGAAAGTTTTATTAAAAATTAAATGCGTGAGGGATGAGTGAGTCAATTATTATGTAAAAGAGAATGGATTAGGAGTGGAAGGTAAAAAGGAAGGAGGCAAACACACAAATGACAGAAGTAGCTGAGAGTGTGGGAATGAGAGACATGGGAAGAGGTAATAATCGGGGAGTAGAAGAGGAGGGGAAAGTGAAGGGTTATATATTAGTATGAGGTGAAAGGGAAGGAAAAAGGAAAATAAGAATGAAGGTGAACCGAAAGAAAATAACAAGGAGGCAGGAGGAGGGAACAGAAGAGAGAGAGAGAGAGAGAGAGAGAGAGTGAGAGAGGAGGTGGAGCTAGCGAGAGAGTAGGAGGACAAGAGGGGGATAACGAGAAGGAGAGGAAGAGTAGGAGAGGGAGGGAATGGGAGTGGAGAAGAAAGAGGGACTGTTGTTCCACATCTCGGAGAGGGTGGAGCGAAACTATTGCAGGGGAATATATATTCATATGGCAATACTTCAGGACTGACCAATTACATTGATTGAGGGTTTGTTTACAAACCACTGAAATCAGTAGTCACGCCTTGATATATGTTGAATTGAAAGTCCTGATTGTTTAATTAGTTATGTATATTGTTAAAACATGATTACATAATGAATTTTTTGGTGCCAAACTTTGTAATAATGGTTGTGTAAAAGGGAAAAAATCGTAATTGGTATCTCAGCCGCGACGTCGATTTGGGGATTGCAGATTGCGTTGAAAATTTTACCTTTTTTAGGCGGAGAAACAGCCAGACTGGCTTGGCGCAAGCAAAATATATGAGAGTTGTATGACTATATGACTACAGTATATGACTATTCCTACCAGGAATGCAAAAAAACCTTGGTTTAATTTTACTTGTTCTATCTGCAACAGAGAGGAGGCTTTCAGAAGATACCGTCGCCGTCCAACTCCTGACTCTCCTTCAGTTTATATTTTTGCCCTCAATCGTGCAAAATCTGTTCTTCGACTCGCCAAAAATTCCTTCATCCGACAAAAATGTCAAAACCTATCCAATTCTAATTCTTCTCACTCTTTCTGGCATCTAGCTAAGAACCTCTTCAACAACTTTACTTCCTCTTCTTTCCCTCCTCTTTTCCATTCCGACGGCTCAGTTGTCTTTTTTCCTCACAAAGCTGAACTCTTCGTTCAAACTTTCGCTTCCAACTCAATCAACCATGGACGATTCTCGTGCTGTTCTTCCATCTCCTCCCCCTCTGACCTTGTTATATCTGAAATTAGAATCTCTTCCAAAGATGTTTTTTTTATCCTATCTGGGGTCAACAGATCTGATGGTGTTTCTCCTGTTGTTCTTAAGAACTGTGCTTCTGTGCTGACACCCTACTAGCAAACTCTTTCGTCTTTGTCTTTCATCTGGTACTTTTCCTTTCTGCTGGAAGTTCGCTTTCATTCAGCTTGTCGCAAAGGAGGGTGACCGCTCTCAACCCTCCAACTATCGTCCAATTACTTTGATTTCTTGACGTTCTAAAGTTTTTGAATCTATCCTTAATAGGAAGAGTCTTAAACAGCTTTCTTCTCACAATCTTCTTTCAGATCGTCAGTATGGGTTCCGCAAGGGACGCTCTACTAGCAATCTTTTTGCATATCATTCTGACTCTTGGTCAAATTCCTCTCTGGATTTCGTTGAAACTTTTGCTATTGCGCTAAACATATCAAAGGCTTTTGATAGAGTCTGACACAATTCTTTAATTTTGAAACTGCCCTATTTCGGGTTATATCCTTCTATCTGTGCCTTCATCTCTAATTTCTTTTCTGGCCGATGTATAACTGCGGTAGCTGTAGATGGTCACTGTTCTTCTCCTAAAGTTATCAACCTCAGGGTTCTCTCCTATCACCCACTCTTTTCCTTTTATTTATTAATGATCTTTTAATTCGCACTTCTTGTCCTTTTCACTCCTATGCCGGTGGTTCCACTCTTCACTTATCCACCTGCTTCCCGAAGCGTCCCTCTCAACAGTCACTCCATGATTCGCGTAGTACGGCCATGGAGCACCTGACCTCTGATCTTTCTGCTATCTTTGATTGGGGCAGAGAAAACCTTTTGGCTTCCAATGCCTCAAAAATTCAGTTCCTCCATCTGTCTACTCGTCACAATCTTCCACACGACTATCCCCTTACCTTCAACAACACAAAACTTAATCCTTCCTCTTTTCTTAACATTCTTGGCGTTTCCTTTTCATATAGTCTCTTTCAAAACAACTTCCCAGATGTTAGGTGGGCTGTACCGGGTTTGCAGTTTCTTCACCCCCGCTCAGTTGCTGTCGCTGTACGGGGGTCTTGTTCGCCCTTGTATGGCAGTCTGCTTATCATGTATAGGGTGGCTCAACCCACACAGCCGCACTTGACCGGGTGGAATCAAAGGCTTTTCGTCTCATCATTTCCCCGCCTCTTGCTCACTGTCTTCAATCCCTCTCTCTCCACCGCAATGTTGCCTCACTCTCTCTTTACCATCGCTATTATAACGGACACTGCTCTTCTGAATTCTCTAACTGCATGCCTCCTCCTTGAAGGAGAACACGCAGCACCAGACTTTCTACACTTTCTTATTACTTTTCTGTCCAACTCTCTAACGCAATGGTTAATCGGTATTTTCAGTCTTTCATCTACTCAACCGGTGAACTCTGGAACAATCTTCCTCAATCCATCTTTCCCCATGTCTATGACCTGCCATGTTTCAAACGCAGAGTGTCTAGGCATCTCGAAAACTTCGGAGTTTGGCTCTTTTTTTCTTCTATGGTGGGGGGGCGCTTTTGCGGGCATTCGCCCTTGGCCCCTCCTTCCTGCATAAAAAAATACTATTTTGACGATAGTTAAGGTAAAGATTAATAAAGAGATAATACAATCGATGAAAATATTATCATGAATTAAAATAATATAAAGTAAATTAAGGTATAAATAAAAATAGGAAAAATGAAAAGTTCATACATAATAACAAAATTAACTGAGAAAAGAATTGGATATTAAATATAAAATAGCAAAATATAAATGCAATAGAAATAATAAAAGTAAAGCAAAAGTAAAATTTCTCTGTCTGTGGCCTTTGGGAGTAAAGGGTAGATGTTTATTATTAAGTAAGTAATCATGATTGTACTTAGCAGAGAAGGAAATATATTTTTCACAGTGTTCATTTGACTTGGAGAGAGAGAGCAGATCTTTCTTATTAATGAAACCATGAAACAAAAGTTAGTGATCTCTCAGTGTCTGTAAATAAACAAAGCCATGAAACGTGATTCCAAGTAGAATGTAAAGATGTTAATGAGTAGATGTAATTAGTAAATGTAATTAGTAAAGATGTTAATTATCCTTAATTACTCCCTTACTACGCTGACACAGTGAAATAAAAAATTGTTTAGTTGATTTTTCAATGTTTCTGTGATTATTTAGGTATGATGATTTTAAATTTGGCATTCATTTTTCTCTACTGTCACTAGATTTTTATAGAAATACAAATTTTGAATTTTCATGATTTTTGCATATATTAAATATACTGAAAGTTTTCTCAACTTTTTTTTGTTATTGTATGTATATTTCAATGTTTTAATAATAATTTTTAAATCTTACTGAATTTTTTCAGATTTTCATGGCTAGCACTAGGGTTTGTAAGCTATGGCCAGACTCATTTTGCTATGCTTGCGGATATTACATTGACCGAAACGAAGTCAAGCACAAGGTTATTGTTGGCACTAAGTTTTACTTAGCATATGAAACTTATTTTGGAATGCCTATGGGTGACCAAGACAAATCAAGGGCACCTCACTTCCGCTGTGGTAGCTGCCGATCAATACTGGAAGGATGGTTACGTAGTAGTCGGAAGTCTACGCCATTTGCAATTCCTCAAGTTTGGAGAGAGCCCACAAACCACCATGATGACTGCTACTTTTGGTTGATATTGCAAAGTATACAAAAGTTAAAGATCGAAGAAATATAATATACCCAAGCATACCATCTTCCATTGCCCCAGTTCCACACAGTGAAGAATTATCAATTCCCAATCCACCTTCCTTAGAAGTAACTTGAGAAGTAGAATCATCTAGTGAGCAGGATGACGAGGTTGACTTCAAAGGAGCATTATCAAGTAAGTCTCCACATTTCCCAAAGCAACAAGAATTAGATGACTTAGTAAGAGACCTAGGTCTTACTAAATCCAATGCAGAGCTGTTAACATCACGTCTCCAAGAATGGAATTTATTAGATACTAGCTGGAAGGCTTCAAACTACAGGAAAAGGCATCTGAATGTTGCATCTTTTCATGCAGTTCATGAGTCTTTGTGTTATTGTTTTGATGTGGCTAGTCTTTTTGAAGAAATGGGTGTAGAACTAAATCCAACAAAGTGGCAACTGTTCATAGACTCTTCAACAAGAAGTTTGAAGGCTGTTTTGCTACACCATGGCAATAGATATCCATCAATTCCTGCAGCTCACTCAGTTCACCTAAAAGAAGACTATGAAAATGTAAAGCATTTATCGGAGAAGATCAACTATGAAAGATACAAATGGGATGTCTGTGGAGACTTTAAAATGCTGGGTGTCCAATTTGGATTGCAAGGTGGATATGCAAAGTTTTCATATTTCCTTTGTTTATGGGACAGCAGAGCAACAGGTAAGCGCTATGTGAGAAGAGAATGGCCTGCCAGAAAGCATTTAAACTCTGGTACTCACAATGTCATAAACAATGCTCTTGTTAAAAAAGACAAGGTCTTGCTGCCATCTTTACATATTAAACTAGGGCTTGTGAAACAATTTGTGAAAGCCTTGGATACCCATGGTGATGCCTTCCAACATATACTGTACGATCAATGTTTCTAAGCCAAAGCCAAAGTCAAAGGAGGAATATTTACTGGACCACAAGTAAGGCAGATGTTGGCAAACAAAGAGTTAGAAGACAAAATGACTGTTGTTGAAGAGAATACATGGCAAGAATTTCGACTTGTAGTACATGGGTTTCTGGGAAATACCAAAAGTGAAAACTACAAAGGGCTTGTTGAAAATTTGATTGAAAAATTTGAAAGACTGGGCTGTAGAATGTCAGTGAAGCTTCACTATTTACAATCTCACTTGGACTTCTTCAGAGCAAATTTAGGTGACGTGAGTGAAGAACATGGTGAACGGTTCCATCAGTATATTCAAACTATGGAGAAGAGGTATCAGGGAAGGTGGGATGCAGCCATGATGAGTGACTACTTCAGTGTTTGCTTCGAAGTGATGATGGTGATCACAAAAGAAAAAGCCGATAAAAAAAATAATTTCTAAATGACCCAATTAATATGTCCTAATACATGAAACGTGCTGTTTTAACTAAGTAAATGCTGTTCTTAGATGATGTATTGATTAATTTGATAAAGGGATGTTTTTTCGTTCTGTTTATCATGCTAAAACTTTCATAATAAGTTAAAATATAGTATAAGTAGTATATTTACATGCAAAATCTTATTTTTGGTTTTGTGAAAAGTCAAGGAACGCAACAAAGTAACCAATATCATTTTCGTAATCAGCAAACGAAACGGAAATTCATAAGGAAACACTAAAAAAAAAAAAAAAAAAAAAAAAAGAGATAAACAGAAAATTTCAAAATTTTCGTCACGCAGTGTAATTACCCTGAATGAAATTTTAAGGTAAAAAAAAATCTCAAATTTTGGTATCAATGACCTAACCCTTTGAGAAAAACGCTATTCCGAGAGGGCAAGAGAAAATTCTGTCTCGAAGTCGGGAGGCTGAGGTTAGAGACAGAAGTGCGGCTGCCCGTGTAGGGCGCAAAGATATTTCATGTTGCTACACTAAAAAGGAATATACTCGTATATCATCTGTGTTGATATACACAGATGATTATATGTGTTTTTAACGAGAGCTTTAGAACTATCCCACTTAATACTATGATTACATCTATACATATGGTTAAACAATGCATTAGAATTATTTGCTGTTCTACACCCATATTTATGCTGTTTTATCCTAATATCTAACGTTTTACCCGTTTGGCCTATATATACTAAGTCACATTGTGTACATCCGATCGAATACACACAACCAACCAGATTATCTGGGCTATTATACTTAAAGATTACATTGATACCAATTACTTTTAGTAAAGTCGGAAGATATTGAAAATTTACATGGTAAGGTAGGCTCAGGATATTTTTGGCGATGGGAAATCACCTCTCACCAGTATTGGCTAACTTATATATGGTATTTTTTGAAAGCAGAATTTTGCCTACTATTGCCTACTATTTGCCTACTACTGTACCTTGTTTGGTACAGGTATATGGATGATATTTTATGCCTTTGACCTAATAATTTGGATGTTAACTTATTTCTTAGTAGGCTCAACAGTTTAGTCTCATCTATTAAGTTCACGGTTGAAAAAGAAAATGACGGAAGCTTATCTTTTCTGGATCTAAAAATTCGGAGATGCTTTAATCAGTTCCCTGATACCTACTGATACCTACTAATAATAACTCTTATGTGCATTTTTATTCCAACCATCATTCCGCGATTAAATCTTTTAATTTCTCTGCTATGTTTCTTAAAGCATTGAGAGTTGTCAGTCCTAAATTTTTGGATTCCGACTTATGCAATATCATGAATATTGGTACTAAATTATGTTACCCTATTTCATTTTTAAATAATTGCCTTAGGAAAGCCAAGAAAAGGTATTATAATAGTGTAACTATAAAGGAATTTGAGCGTAAAAATATCCTGAGCCTACCTTACCATGTAAATTTTCAATATCTTCCGACTTTACTAAAAGCAATTGATATCAACGTAGTCGTTAAGTATAATAATACAGTTAAATCACGCTTCATAAAGAATAGCCCAGATAATCTGGTCGGTTGTGTGTATTCGAGCGGATGTGACTTAGTATATATAGGCCAAACGGGTAAAACGTTAGATATTAGGGTAAAACAGCATAAATATGGGTGTAGAACAGCAAATAATTCTAATGCATTGTTTAACCATATGTATAGATGTAATCATAGTATTAAGTGGGATAGTTCTAAAGCTCTCGTTAAAAAAACAGATATAATCGAAAGGAATATTCTAGAATGTGCATTCATCCATTTTAAAAATAATTTCAATAACAGTACGGGAATGTATAAAATTAACAATATCCTGTTAAAATACCTTTTTCCCTCTAATCAGCTCTTGTTAATCTTGTGTTAATCTTTTTTGTTTTTTGTCCTGTTGTATATATTTTTGGTCATCTTGCCTCCACCCTTCATTCCCTGACGAGGTGTACTTCTGAATACACGAAAGACCTTGAAATAATTTTTCTTTTTCCTTGTGGATTTGCATCATTCATTCATTTCACGTGTCTAATTGTGGAATTCATCCCATATATTATATATATATATATATATATATATATATATATATTATATATATATATATAGTAGCCTACGGTTAACCAATTTGATGTTACCTGTTATAGCGTAAAGTTGGCACTGTAACAATAATAATGGTTAATTGATTGATAATGATTGATTGTTAATGATAAGGCTGGAGTCACCAATTTATAGTCACTCCAGGGTCACCAATTTATAGTGGCCTACGGATCACCGACTTGATGTTGCTAAGAAAGTAGGCTTACTATAATTACTGAATAAAATGATATTGAAATTATGGTCACCAATTTGGGCCTACTGCCCAAATAAACAATATATAATAAGGACAGAGAAATTACTTTGTTGTTTTGTGTTTAAATAGGAAAATAAATTAATTATTTCTCCACAGCAATTAACAGTTCAATAAAGGTATTTATAGTGATTAGCAATTATATAACAACATTTATACTATGCTAAATGTGACTGATTCTTAGCAATAAAGAAATGGTTATACAGACTAATTGTTCAGTAATTACACTAATTTAGATATGCTACTGAGATATGCAACAAGGAACACAGAACAAATAATGAAGCCTATTGATAACTGAGATAATGCACCTACGGTTGGTACAATAAATGGGTTAGGTCGTTAAGAATAAAATGCATAAAAGATTACATAAACAATGAGATGCAAGATAGATAAATTACACGAATGAATACAATCACAAGGTGACACGAAATTACGGTATTGGTACAACACTTGAATAGGCCTACTGGGGTCTTAATGAGAGAGTTAGTTTTCCGGTTGCTTGCGTACACTTGGGTATTAGGGGGGAGTGAAAATATTAACCCGTCTTGCTCACTCATGATTTGGTGTATTGACCCTCTAGAAGTTCTAAAAAGATAATATTTTCTTTTTAGGATCCTCCACCCGCCGCATTTTTGCCGAAAACAAAATGGCGGAAAGGCATATTTTGAAAGACCCCTAGTATAATATCAGTCGGTTATTGAGAGAAGATATCGCGTTATATTGTGCGTTATTTGGTTATAACTATGATAACGAGTAAATAATTATATTCACACAACACAAGCGATACTTACTAATCACCAACTACTTAAGAACACACAGACGCTTATCTAAACATGAATGCTCCAACATTCAAATGAGAGCCCCTTTACCCAATCTCGCCATGGAAGCCGACAGATTTGGAGTTTCAGATAGGGCTGCATCGGCCATTGCTTCAGCTACTTTGGTGGATTTGGGTATCATTACCGAAAAAGACAGTGACGTTTTTATTGATCGAAGTAAGGCGAGAAGAGAGAGAGAGAAATTGAGAAAAACATTACAAGTTGAAGCTGCACAAAGTTATGGTGATGTTAAAGCTTTATATTTTGATGGGAGAAAAGACAAGACGTTGGTAAAAAAAATAAAGATGGTAAATGATACCAGGATATAATTGTTGCAGAACATTATGTACTATTGAGTGAGTCTGGTGGAGAATACCTTAACCATTTGAGCCCTAAATCTGGAAAAGCAAGTGATGTATCTGAATCGTTGTTCGCTTACTTGAATGAAGTGACACTAGACCAGAATCTCCAGGTGATAGGGTGCGACAGTACGAATGTCAACACTGGGTCTAAAGGTGGCATAATCCATTTCATCGAGCAGAAGCTGAACCGACCATTGCAATGGAGCATTTGTATGTTACATACAAATGAACTTCCCTTAAGGCATCTGTTTGAGCGATACGACGGGAAAACAACTGGGCCAAGATCATTCAGTGGATCTAATGGTAATGCTCTTAAGACTTGCCATGAGATGCCTGTGGTAAAGTTCTTCCCAATTACGGATAGGGCCGATAGCATCCCAGTTCTCACAGATGAGCTCACAGAAGATTTAAGTAATGATCAACATGTTCAGAATAATTGGGGCCAAAGAGAAGGATATGTTGACGGAAGCCTAGAGAAACTAAGCCTGGTCCCTTAACAACTCTAGATGGTTAACTCTAGCTAACAGACTATGTCGTTATTATGTCTCCCAAAAGAATCCCTCCAGAGAGTTACGTAGCCTTGTTCTGTTCATACTAACAAACTATGGTCCTAACCAGTTTAATATAAAATTTAAACCGTATCTGCCTGATGGACCCAAACATATCTTTGATGCGCTAAAAAGGTTCAACCCGTTACCCCAAGATATACAAAAAGTTGTCCAACCTTATATATCATGGAATGCCTATTTTGCTCACTCAGAAAATATTCTTCTATCAATGCTGTCAGATAGTGAGCAAAAGCTGCGCAAAGTTGCAATCGATCGAATAATACAGACAGGAGAGTGTAAGGAAGCCAATACAAGGAAAATCAGAGAATTTAGAGTACCAGAATTGAACTTCAAAGCATCACATTGGACAGACATCATCTTCTGGGATAGGACTGATATCAGTGAAACACCTCTCACTTCTAAATTGTGTGATGAAGAATTGCTTGAGTACGAAACAAAATGTTTCAAAGTTGAGCAATACCCCATTCACACACAGAACGTCGAAAGAGCCGTGAAGTTGGTTACAGATGCATCAACATCAGTAATATCACAGGAATCAAGTGACGGATTTATTAGGTCAAGAATAAAAAATCGCTCTCTGCTTCCTTCACTTGAAACCAAAAAGGATCTGATGCCTCTCCTGAAAAAATAACAATATTTGAGATGAGCATTCAAATGTAATTGATTTACGGCATCCAACCGAGACCAGATACAATTTTATTTCAATACAATATATGCACAATGGTGTTTTTTAAGTATAGTTTTGCGTTATAAAGCGTTTTTCTTCAATTATTGTTTTTGATAGAACACTTACTTTTTATGTTATGAGCATATTTTTATTTATGGACAACCGGCTGATGACCATTTTGCTTTTATGTAAAAATGCGAGAGATGGTTTGAGTTACAAACATTGAATGACTGAATGCATCATTTTTATGTTCCAACACACCAAACAACAAGTGAGGCAAATAAATTTGAAATAAAAAGTTGTGTTTCACTCCGCCCTATTGGGAATAGTCTAAACGCAATGCACGATTACACTGTGTAGGCTTCGTGTGAATTGCTTAAGACGAAGACAAAGGAAGCTTACCGCAAATGATGAATACTCTGGAGATTGAAGAGCTACTTGAAGGTTGACCGTATTGAGTTCGCCCTTGCTGAACTTGGAGACTGTAGACCTAGGTGAAGGTTGACCGTATTGCGTTTGGCTGAAGGTGAACTTGGAGACTGTAGAGGGCCTGTTGAGATTCTCTTGGAACGGGCGCCGATCGAAGTGTGGTGAAGGATGAGTGGAGAGCAAAGTGGAGTTGTAGCTTGCAGCCTACAGGAGGTTTACGGACCTGGGCTTCGAAGGGTGCTTCTGTAGTCAGGTTGGCCTTGCTGGCGAGAGGATGAATGTTGACAGCCGGTAGCGACTTTTGGTAAGAGGCCAACGGAACGACTACAGCCGTGATGTTCTTTCTTGCAGGATGGAACTGTAGAGTCGCCTCAAGTGTTACTTCGTTTTTTGAATGGTCGGAATGTGACTTGAAGGACTGAGGCCGGCTGGGGTCGACGCACGTGAGGTGAGATTCACGAGAAGTAAAGAGCGGAGTGAGGGCGAATTCCAGTGAACTCTGCCTTATATAGGCTCGTAAGACGCTAACTTTTCGCGGGCCTTTTTGGGAAGACACAAGCGTCCTTTTGTTTCTGTTTCCTTGAACACCACGTGTGTTTTTCACTTCCAGATGATTCTAAGATGTCTGCAAATGGCGAGGAAGAAGGAATTTATCTGTCTATTTCTTTGTCTGCCCTCTCTCTCTCTCTCTCTCTCTCTCTCTCTCTCTCTCTCTCTCTCTCTCTCTATATATATATATATATATATATATATATATATATATATATATATATATATTTATATATATATATATATATATATATATATATATATATATATATATATATATATATATATATATATATATATATATATATATATATATATAATAATTACTCATGCTTACTCTTACTTACTGTCAATACAGTCGCAGAACATTACAACATGGAAATAGTTATTTTTTCGATTGGAAGTGATGCATGGTACGCGACTTTCTTTTATATGAAGTTGAAGTTTCTCTCTGAAGAAACCAACAGTAATCGCTCATCATCCCAGGGCTGTATTTGCCCTGATACCTGCGTTCCATCATTGTAATATCCTGATGAAAACGCTCACCCTGTTCGTCGCTCACAGCACCCAAATTGTCCGGGAAAAAATCCAAGTGAGAGTGCAAGAAATGTAATTTCAGAGACATGTGACATCCCATTGTTTTGTATGTAACAAGCAAATTGCTAACTAACTATCGGTAGTTCTCTGATTTGTTGTTACCAAGAAATTTATCCACTACCTGTTTAAATTACTTCAAAGCAGCTAGTTCCGTATTGGATAGCTTTTGCTCAAAGTTTTCATCATAGACGACACTGCGGATTTGGGGACCAACAAATATACCCTCCTTCACCTTTGCATCAGTCATGTGAGAAAAACCTTCTCTCAAATACTGAAATGCCTCACTTTCTTTATCAAGAGCTTTCACGAAGTTTTTCATCAATCCAAGCTTTATGTGCAATAGTGGAAGAAGTACATTGTCTGAGTTCACCAATGGTTTATTCCGAACACTTCTCTCTCCAGGTAGGTATGCTCCTCTTGGTGGCCAATGTTGAACTCGATAATGATCTTTGGTAGCCCTGCTGTCCCACAAGCACAGAAAACATTTGGTGAATCCACTTTGCATTCCCATGAGCAACCCAATAACCTTCAGATCGCCACAAATCTTCCAGCTGTATTGGTTGTACTTGATGGAATGTAAGATTAACTCCATGCTTTCGTACGATTTCTTCATAGACACTGCATGTGCTACAGGAACTAATGGCTTTGAGTTACCATTATGCAGAAGAACAGCCTTCAAGCTTACCTTAGAAGAATCTATAAATAGACGCCACTCATCTGGGTTGTGTTCATCACCAAGCTCACGCATTAAGCCATCGATGTCTTTGCAGAAGCACCAGCTGTCCTGGATGTCTAAGAAGCTTGATAGTTGTTTACAACGGTTGCTAAATACTGATACTTTTGCACCTGGAGCCAACAAATTCCATTCCTTTAATCGTGAGGCCAGCAGTTCAGCTTTTTCCTTTGAGAGATTTAGGTCTCTTACTAAATCGCATAGTTCTGATTGAGTGACAAGATGTGGATCAACTTGAAGATGTGGCTCATATGAGTGATCTGTATTTGTTGCCGATTCTTCTTTATCGGAGTCACTTTCGGCTACCATTTCTGCCCAGTTTGTTGGTGCAACAGGAATTGGCATATCAACTGAATGAGGCACTGGTTTCATGGAAGATGGAATGTTTGGGTATTGTATGTTTTGTAAGAAAATCTAGAATCTTCGTCATACAAAAGTAGTAGTCCGTTGTGTGGTCTTTTTGTTCTCGCCAAACCATGGGCACTGCAAAATTCATTTTTCCTTTACCTTTGAGCCACTGTGTAAGGTTGCTATTGCAAGAGACACAAACAATGTGCGGTGCTCAGCACTTATCTTGGTCTCCAAGTTTCACACCGAAATACAGATGGTAGGCTGTTTTCACCAACTCTGTGATATTTCTCCTCTGTGGTTTAGGTGTAAAGGTTCCACACACATAGCAGAAATTGTTCGGACTATTGATGCAAGAGCGTTTGGAAGCCATTTTCACTCTGAAATGAAACATCAGAAAATATGCACCTCTTTACCGAAAACGAGACTGCTCACGGAGCACTGAAGTAGAAAGCAGTTTAGTGAGAGTCAACACCTCTGAGGCGGATTGGCGTCACCGGAAATGCAATAACCAACCAATCAGATGCTTCACAGAAATGTGACAAGAATTTACGTCATCGATGACATCATAATAACTGACCAATCAACTTCCTGATAACCGGAAATCAGAGAATACCTACGGGCGCTAATGCGCACTTAAGGGTTTACATAACAATAAAATCTGACGTGATGGATATTTTTGGATAACATATTTGAAATCAGCATGTCAAAATTGTATAAAATAACGCTTTCTATACTATGTAAAGAAATCTCTGTTGCACAGTGTTATAGGAATGATGTTACCGAATCGTATATATATATATACTGGGAAAGACTACGTAAACTAAATATATATATATATATATATATATACTGGGAAAGACTACGTAAACTAAATCTGTACTCACTGGAAAGAAGAAGAGAGAGGTACATCATAATCTACATATGGAAAATGATCGAAAAACTGGTACCAAACCTAAAACTAAACCCAATTACCATTCAAACAACACTGGAAAATAGGAAAGGCAGAATGTGTAGTGTTCCCAAATTAAAAGCACGACAAGGGACCTCCTCAACCCTGAAGGAAAATAGCTTGGTTGTCAGGGGGGCCAAGACTTTTCAACCAGCTTCCTAAGGACCTCAGAAACGTAACGGGGGTCAAAGTTGAAGTCTTCAAGAAAAGACTGGATGCCTGGCTCAGGACAGTACCAGATGAGCCGGGCGTGCCTGGCTATCTACGGTGGAGAGCGCAAGAAAGCAACTCGCTCCTCCACTAGGCCAGACCTAGAGGCGGGGCCACCAGCTTGACCTCCGTGTGAAGAGAGACCAACACACGAAACAACATAAGGTAAGGTATATCAGTGGCGTGCGGTGGGTACGTCTACAGGGTAAGCGGTATTTCGTGCGAGCACACGCACTATATGTACATATTATATAATTTATAATTATAGTAATTTTAGTAGCTAATGATAAACTTCATAACTGGCTAATGAGTATGTACTGTAGACTATTCTGAAAAATACGGTACTGTCTTTAATATCGTTAATAAGATTTTTATTAGAGTAGGCTGCGCTTACCTAGCTTACCCTGAATGCACTCCACTGATATATATATATATATATATATATATATATATATATATATAATTCAAACATACATAATTCAAGTGTATGGAAAAAATAGGAATATAGTACAAAAGGGAATGGAAAATGTGGAAATAGAAGAATCAGGCGCAGCATTTTTACCAACAGATAGCTAGGAAACACCAGAAAACGTCGACACAACCGAAAACGAGGTTCAGAGCAACACTCTACAGGAAAGCACACTGCAGGGAAGCGCAAACGTAGCCTCAGACTAAGAAATACCCGCTACAAAAGAGAGATATCAGTAGAGTGGAAAGAGTACATCAGTACGTGAGTATTCTTGTACTCGAGTACGGGATTTTGTTGTACTTGTTTCCAATACAATGCGTTCATATGGTCTAATAAGGTTTGCTCATGCAAGCAGCCAAGCACCAATTAAACTTTGAAACCACACTCTTACACGCGTACTCGTACTCGAACACTAAAAAAACCGTACTCGTGCTCGTACTCTAGCACTAGAAAGGTATACTGTACTTGTAATCGTACTCGTATTCGTCCAACTCCATAATTTTGGTACGCTTTCCGCCTCTGGCTATCAGGAACACAAAAGAGGAAGAGAGAGATACCAGGAATACTAATGAAAACACCCCGAAGACAAAAAAAACACTGAGTAGGGAAGAAGTGGTGGCGGAACAGAAGAAAGAAATCGAATTACATAGGACTCGTGAGTAAATTAAACGCTGGACCATATGCGAATATTATAAAACAGTTTCGTGCAGATATGGTTCAAACTGCAGGTACAATCACCCCCAAAAATGCCTCGATATGATGAGGAATGAAAGATGTAGTACAGACCAAAATGCCACTTTTTCCACCCTCCTATGTGCAGACAGTCAATGACAGATAAAAAATGCCTAAATATAGAGTGCCCGTATTTTCACATAAAGGGTACGCAAAGAGAACGAGGAAGAACAGATAACATCCGAAATAGAAGTAATAACAAGAGCAATGAAATATATTTTTTAGACGAAATGAGAAAGATAAAAGCAGAGCTAGCCCTTCTAACAAGAAAGGACAGAACTTTGCAGATATATACACTACAACATTACATACCTCTATCCAACACCACCCACCGATAATACAGCAACCACAGTAGTATCAAGGGCCGCAATCCCAATACTCCCGAATGTAGCGGCCCAACCAATAACAGCAAACAGGAACCAACATCGACCAGGAAACGACCAGTATATATGAAAACCGAACACGGAGATTAGAAACTCGATAAATGTTTTATAAATAAATATACAAGACCTCGATACTGACCAAGCAGGCTGCAAATTACAATATTTACAAAATTTAGCTACGAAAATCAGTCACAGATATCATATGCCTAAGAGAAACACATAAATGCGAAAAAGGCTGTGAAAACTGCATCGAGGATACTGAAATAGTAATGAATGATGGACGACAACATACACAGAGCAGATAGAGTGGCTAGACGAGGGAGAGGGTGTTGTATCTACGTGAAAAACATACACATGTGAGGTGAAGGTAAGCAAATCAAACAGCACAGTCGAAATTATTATTTTAGAAGAAAAAGAATTGAACCTAACCATTATGAACATCTACAGCCAACAAACACCACAAAAATGAATTCCAATTTGCTACAAATGAAACAGAAAAAATGTTAAAATTACTTGAAATTCCAGCAAAAAATATTTTAATTTTCGGAGATTTTAATTTCCCATTCATAACATGGAAGAAAAATGACGTTTTATGTTGATGCTATGAGATGCTATGGAACATTACGCCCTTACCCAGGAAATCTGTGACACCACTAGAAAAGAGAACATTTTGGATTTAATCTTGACAAATAACAACGAGATAATAATAAATAAAAAGGTAATGCACACAAAGTTCTCCGACCATAACCTAATCGATATTCAATTGAAATTAGCACCCTGAGGCCCAGAAACGTTTCCCAGAGAGTCAGAAGAAATATTTGAAGGCTTAAACATAAATTCAAAGAAAGTAAATTGGGAAAGTGTACACGTAAATAAAGATTTAAAGGAAGTAAATAGGAAATTCCTACTTCACGAGAAGACTCCAGAAGAAATAATATGTATAATAGAAACTGAAACCAAACCTATCATACTGAAACATGTTCCAGAGAGACAAAAAAGAAAACGTAACAAGCTCGAGAGGAAAATCAAGACACAATTTAGACAACGGAGACAAACCGTAAAACATCACAGATGCAGAACTGATGCAAAGAGACATGAACTAGAGAGGAAAATAGGCGAAATAAAAATAGACCTAAAGCAAACATTCATACATAAGACAAACGAGGAGGAAAACAAGGTAGCAGAAAACATAAAAAATAACTCAAAATGCTTCTACACGTTTGCGAAAAGGAAAATGTGGTGTAAAGAGAGCATTGGTCCGTTGATAGATGGGGAGGCCAAATACACAATTAACATAAAAAAATGAGCGAACTGCTTAGGGAACAATTTAACTCTGTGCTTAGCACCCCTAAGTCAGAGATGGAAGTAGAAAACCCAGACGAATTTTTCAACATATATACAAATCAGCCAAGAACAAATTCCAGCAGAAACATATTAATAGACTAAGAGTTCTCGGAAGATGTAATTAAGGCTCTATCACAGACGCGAGACAATTCGGCACCACGGCCAGAAATATGGAGTGCCACGTTTCTGAAGAAATGTAAAGAGAGTGTTGCCAAACCGCTCTACTTATTATGGAGGAAATCACTCGACACAGGACAAATTTCACTGCCATTAAAGAACGCGAACATTGCCCCCTTATTTAAAGGTAGTAACAGAGCAATGCCCAAGAATTATTGGCTAGTGGCGCTCACCTCCCACCTTATAAAGTGCTTGAACGTATAATTAGAGACAAAACTATCTACTACCTACAAGAAAAGAACTTGTACAACCCAAATCAACATGGCTTCAGGTCTGGAAGATCATGCCTATCACAAGCATGATGTTAAATCGGAAGTCTCGGAAGTCGTGAGCGCTGTCCCACAAGGGGCAGTATTAGCTGCCTTGCTGTTCATGATAATGATTGCAGATATTGATGCAAATATTAAGGACAGTATTGTATCTTGTTTTGCAAATGACGCAAAGATATGCAAAGAAATATTGAACGAAGGTGACAGAGGAAAATTACAAAACGACATTGAAACACTATTCAAGTGGGCAGAAGACAACAATATGAAGTTCAACGAAGAAAAATTCCAAATTCTAAGATATGGTAATAACAAGGTGCTACAGAATAAAGGGTACAAAACTCTGCAAGACAAACAGATAACACCAAATCGGCAAGTCAGGGATCTTGGAGTAATAATGTCGTGGATGCAGAATTCAGAGAGCACTGTAACATCAAAAATTACAACGTCCAGAAAAATAATGGGAATCATATGGAGGAGCTTCCGCAGCAGAAAAGCAAACATCATGCTCAAATTATGGAATAGTCTAGTTCTACCGATAACTGAGTATTGCTCAGTACTCACAACCCCGTGCAGAAGACGAGACATTGCGACGAGACGAGACATTGCGACGAGACGAGACATTGCTATACACAGGACTTTTACGTCTAAGATAGAGGAAACGAAAAGGGAAGAATACTAGTCTCGACTACAATCACTGGAACTCTACTCTCTCGAAAGAAGGCGAGAGCGGTACACAGTAATATATATATATATATATACAGAAAATACTTGAGGGCTTTGCCCCTAACCTTAGAAATGAAACAGAAACAAACTGGAATGAGAGAAGAGGCAGATTTTGCACTGTCCCAACTGCGGAGGAACAGGAAGCCATGATAAACGAGGATGAAAAATACCCTCAGAATACGAGGCCCAAAGCTTTTCAATGTTTTACCAAAAGAAGTGAGGAACCTCCAGCACACCGACGTAAATAACTTTAAGAACCAACGAGACAGATTCCTGTGCAAAGTCCCTGACCAGCCATGCGTGGCTAGCTACGAGGGCAGGAGGAGAACAGACAGCAATTTCCTCCTTCACCAAATCCCACAAATGAGGCGGGATGCTGCAGAGGGGTCGAAAGCAGTTCGATCTTGAACCGTCATTCAAATTCACATAAAGTAACATAAGGTAAGCGTACAGGGTGAGTCACGACGAAATGTCATGCAGTAACTTCGGGAGCTTTAGCTGATGTCATTCCAAGTCAAAAATATCATATGAACATATGTCGATTCTTAACGGTTATGGAACTATGGATGTTTGAATGTTTAAAAATAAGAATAAGCGAACAAATAGCTGCTAAAGTTTTTATTCATGAATTTACAATAACTGTTCAAAATGACTAGCCTCAGCCTCAATACACATCGCGGCTCGTCTGTGAATCGCGCGTGTAGCTCTCATTAGTTCATTACAATTGTCCTTTATGAGGGCCGCAACATCCAAAATGCGACTGAGCAATGCATCTCGTGTTTCCACTTTTCTCTGGTACACCAGCTTTTTCATGCGCCGCCACAGATAAAAATCTAGAGGGGTTAGGTCCGAACACCTGGGTGGCCAATTTTGTGCACCACCACGACCGATCCATCGACCAAGGAAGCGATCATCGAGATGCGTTCTCACTGCACGATTAAAATGGGGAGGAGCTCCGTCTTGTTGGAAGTACTTACACAATCGTGTTGCCAAAGGTACATCTTCTAACAGTCACGGCAGTTCGTCTTGCAGAAATCGTAGATAAATGTCACCTGTAAGACCACCTTCGAAGATAAACGGATCAATCAGCTGACTGTAGAAAATACCACACCACACATTGACACTGAACCGATGTTGAAAATTACTTCCCACAATGGCATGAGTATTCATTTCTGACCACACATGTGAATTGCGAGTGTTGTTGACACCGTCGCGGGTAAATTGAGCCTCATCACAGAACAAGACGTATCGATGCAATTGTCGATCGGCATTGAGCCAATTACAAAATTCCAGCCGTTGGGCACGATCCCCAGGTTAGAGGTGCTGAATGTTGCTAAACACTCGTTCATCCGGAATTCTTCGATTTGAAAAACGTCGCTGGTATTCAGCGACAGCAGCAGCAGTAAACAAAATCCGTAAACATACACCATGTCGGCATATTCGGGATTTGAAAACATAAAAGGCATACTGAACGGACAAAACATCAACTGCACGATGTGAAACACAACACTCTATTGCGTAGTTAGTTCGGTTCGGTACGTAACTGTCAATTCAATTCAAGATCTCGCATGCGCATGCTTGAATTCAAACATCTATACCTCCATAACCGTTAAGTCTCGGACCTATGTTCATATGAAGTTTTTGACTGGGAATGACCTCAGCTATAAGCTCCCGAAGTTTTGACATTTGGTCGTGACTCACCCTGTATACGATAATACATAAATGATGCAAACCTAGGGAAAAATTCGTAGGAGTGACGAGCTGTACTGCTAAATGTATGAAAAGCCTTGGAATTACTTTTCATTTTTCCCTGTGGGTTTGCACTATTTATTGTTTTCACGGGTTTAATTTTGAAATATACAGTATATACATATAACTGGTGAAAATACAATCTTGGAATATGAAAAGAAAGGCGAATATTAAATGGAATTTAGAAAGTACGAGTAATTTAGAAAGAAACAAAGAATTTCATATAGGTTATCAACTAATTTCACACCGGATTAACGTATTAGCACCTCCGTAGCCGTGCGTGTGGTTTCTCTTCACTTACCCTTGTTTCTCTCATTTCCCTTTCCACCGACTTCCCACATCTCCATCTTGATCTTTGCCAACATGCTACTTCACCCATGATATAAACTTAATCCAATCTTGAAAACCAATTAGACCTAATATATGCCTCTAAGACCAACCATGAGTCGAATCTTTCAACAACTTTGACATGCTTTCTTAACCTCAGACCAATAAGCCCAACTGGGTAGCCTAGACACACAGCTAAAATTTTGGAAATTCAACAAATATTTCATGTTAATGTTATATTACATACAAAATTTACATACTTATCAAGCAAAATATCTTTAAGTACCAGGCCCATTTTTTTTTTTTTTGCAAGAATTTAGTTTCGGAGAGGGCCTAATCTGTCGTAGGCACAAGGTTAAGAAGTTCTCTAATCAGAGGGAATTCACGTGGAAATTTCTGAGCAGTTTAGAGTTCGTCCTATTACAGTCTTTTTCAACTGTAATAATAGAGTTCTCTTTTTCTGAATGAGTTGCTATTTTAACCTAACTTTAGCTTCCTTTGTAGACGTTTGTGAATATTTCCAACTGTTTCTTTCTCTGCAGTTAAGAACTCGATAACAGCTCTCTGTTTACCACGCACATCACTGTCAGACGCCATTTTCGAAATTGCGTTAACCATCGGTTTTATACAAGGACGTTTAAAAGCGGTTTTATACAAGGAGGGGAGGTTCAAACTGGAAAAATCCGGTTATGTGAGGGCAGAAAGTCCAAACTTACGGCCCAAAAGACATTTCAGCCTCATGGCCTATTATTTACCTAAGAAAAAAGGGTGGAGCAAAATATATTGAGTGCCCCTAGTATATATATATATATATATATATATATACACTATACCTTTGGTTAGCTTCCGCCCGAATTGTACATTCTGACGAAGGTGAAGCTTTTCATTCTCCCTTAGACCTACAGTTTAACGTGGAATCCGAACCACGCTCCACCAGCAGCCCAGCGTCTTAACCATTAGGCCACCCAGGGTACCCATTTATCTACCAACCACTTTCTTTATTGTGTGGAGGGATAAACAGCTGGCTTTGTTGCGCGCCGGCTGCCGTCACCTGGTCTCGATCCCGGGGCCGATGGATTCGTAGTCAGCGACGCTAACCACTACACCACCGAGGCGCATGGCGCGTATATATATATATATATATATATATATATATATATGTTGCAAACCCACAAGGAAAAACAAAAATTATTCCAAGGCCTTTCATGTATTCAGAAGTAAACATCGTCAGAGAATAAAGGGAGAAGGCGAGATGAAGAAAATATGTACTCCTGTATAACGGGACAGAGAAATAAAAAGAATAGCACATGAGTAACAAGAGTTGATCAAAGGCAAAAGGTATTTTAAGAAGATATTGTCAATTTTATACATTCCCGCACATTCCTTTATTTTATGCAGGAAGGAGGGGCCAAGGGAAAATGCCCGCAAAAGCGCCCCTCCCATAGAAGAAGAACAGAACCAAAATCAAGATTTGGGGATTTCGAGGTGCCTAAACACACTGCGTTTGAAAGATGGGCGGTCATAGACAGGAGGAAAGATGGACTGAGGAAGATTGTTTCAAAGTTGACCGGTTGAGTAGCTGAAAGACTGAAAATACCGATTAACCCTTGCATTAGATAGTTGGACAGAGTAGGAATGAGAAAGTGCAGAAAGTCTGGTGCTGCGTCCTCTCCTTCAAGGAGGAGGCATGCAGTTAGAGAGTTCAGAAGAGTAATGTCCGTTATGATAGCGATAGTAAAGAGAGAATGAGGCAACATTGCGGTGGAGAGAGAGAGATTGAAGACAATCAGTAAAAGGCGGGGAATTGATGAGACGAAAAGCTTTTGATTCCACCCGGTCAAGTATAGCTGTGTGGGTTGAATCACCCCACACATGAGAAGCATACTCCATACAGGGGCGAACAAGACCTCTAACCGCGGAGGCGGTACAGCAAACCTACCCTCTTAGAAGCTGTTTAGAAAGAGAGTATATGTGATCTTTTCAGGAAAGATCACGAGAAAAGGAAACGCGAAGAATGTTAAGAGAAGAGGAAGGATTGAGTTGTGTGTTGTTGAAAGTAAGGGGATAGTCGTGTGGAAGACTGTGAAGAGTAGACAGATGGAGGAACTGAGTTTTTGAGGCATTGAAATCCACACGGTTTTCACTTCCTCAATCAGATATAGCAGAAAAATCAGAGGTCAGGTGCCCCATTAAGGTAGGTTGATTTTCCACATATTTTTAGATATCGACTTTGGACTAGTCGAGATAGTCAGGGCTTAATATGTAATAACTGACAAAACATTTTAGATCCCTAGCTTTAGCCGTTTTTTGAGGAAACCGTTTCAAAAATCGTCAAAAAATTGTACCGAAAAATACTGCATTTTCGCAATTTTCGGTCGAAAAAAACGCTATTTTCATAAAAAAATCCTGAAAAAAGTTACAATTTTATTGAAAAAAGTAAAAAAAAAACGTACAGAGTCAAATAGACACATTCAGATCCCAAGATGATCATAATTTTCACTGTAAGAGCCCTTAGAAGCAAAGGAAGGCCTCATCTGGCGGCTCCTCCAAGACACTAGCAACTTCTTCACCAAGAAGAACTCCAGTCGCACCTTTAATTGGGATGACTCTGTGAGTAAGATATGTTCCACTTTCAGTTCCCGACTCCTTTGTGAAAGTCAATGGTGCTCTTGTCCCTTTCCTTTCTTCAGCTTAGTCTCCCCATTTTCATCCTTAACTTCTCTGTACAGCAAAGTGTCCTTGTCAACTTTCCCATCAACCCCAATACAGACTAACTTTTCCAGACCGTCATTGTGCTTTTCATCACTTTTCACTTTCATTCTAGCTTTTTCCCTGTCCATTTTCGATTTATCAACTATTATCTGTTTCTCATCAAGGCCAGGCTTAAGCAGGTCCATAGCTTGTAAGTCCAGGAAGAATGCAT
Source organism: Bathynomus jamesi (assembly GCA_023014485.1). Lineage (NCBI taxonomy): Eukaryota > Metazoa > Arthropoda > Malacostraca > Isopoda > Cirolanidae > Bathynomus > Bathynomus jamesi. The sequence continues at coordinate 2,405,172 of JAJOZX010000044.1, read as the reverse complement.
TAGCAAGACTTGCCCCAAGATTGGAAGAAACATCACCCCTGATCAGTTCCATGGCATATCTGGGGGTTTTCAAAAAGCTGTAACCTACGCTTGGGTGCCTCGTTGGCTTCAACTCTTCAGCTTCACCACCAGATGGCTGAAATGAAAATAAAAAATAAATTACTAAAGCGAAAATGGGGGAAAATAGGGGAAAAAGTAGGGAAAAATATGGGTAAAAATCGACGAAAATGGGCGGAAATAAAACTAAATTACTTAAACGAAAATGGGGGGGAAAAAGTGGGGAAAATAGGGGGGCAAAATGGGTAAAAATGCAGGTAAAAAGTCGGCGAAAATGGGCGAAAAAAGAATTAATTACTAAAGCGAAAATGGGGGGAAAAGGAGGGAAATAGGGACAAAAAGTAGGGATAAATTTGGGTAAAAATAGGATAAGATATAAAAAAAAATATATATTACTTCTCCTGATTCTCCTGAGCTGGATTCAAAAGAAATATCTTGTGAAGGTGTGGAGGCAAAAGTGGCCAAATCCACTTCCTGCTGCGGTTGAATCTGCCTCTGTAATCTTTCTGCTTCAGCTGCAGCCCTCTGGTCTCTCTTCACAGCAGCTTTATCCACAGAGCCCAGCTGGAAAGAGCCCTTGGGTCCTATTTTGGCCCTCTGATCACTCAAGTATTCCCTCTCCTCTACTGGAACCTGAAATATTAAAGTATATTAAATCGCGGATCTAAAATAAGATAAAATCCTGAAAAAAAATTGATTATCAATTTCTATTACCAGGGGGGGAAAGGAAGATTGCAGGAGGAAATTGCGGATATTTTTCAATTACAAGCATTGAATTTCCTTCCATTTAAAAGGCACCTAATCGCACTAAGTTAGGCCAGTTAAAAGTTAAAAAAATAATAGCATTACCTTCTTACTGGGAGGACAAGTGCAGATTATGTGCTGTGTTTGACAATTTTATTTCTTGCACTTCACAGCATTGTCATCACAGGGACGAACAGGTAGCTTACAGGTGCAAGCAGAAATGTCAAAAAGTTTATCCAGCTTTTCCTCCAGATTCTGCTCCTGGACTGTAGAAAGAGATTTCCTGTTTATCTCTTTTGCTTTCTTGAAGCACACTTTATCCACCAATTTCACTACATAATATTCCTCACTGCCTGCCAGATCTCAATCACATGCTTTGCTATCATTTTAGCAATATCATAGTCTTTCAAGTCCGGGTGGCTGTTTTGGAGGAAATAACTGTACTGAATAACTTGGCGGAGGGTAGGAGGCTCTGTTTTATCCAAAGGGGAACGCTGGCCACTGAATTTTTTGGCACTATCACTTCGAGTTAATACTGCAGACTTCTGTTTTTTACCCATTTTTATGAAATATCTGGAAATAAACACAATTAAATGAACGCATCATAAAATAACTTAATTTAATACACATTTTATAGGTAAATATCATTAATAAATACAAAATAATGCACTAATAAACATCTATAATGTATTTACAATAAGTTTCAAGCATCGTTTTGTTAAAAAAGCCGAATTTTAATTGATTATTTTGATGAAATAAGGCCCGATATTTTGTTTGTTTACATTGCGCGAATGCCGCGCGCGCGATTTTACGCGTAAAATTCGGCAATTTTACAACTTAAAAATAATTAACAATCCTCAAAAAATACAATAATTTTCACAAATATGAGTTGGTGCAACGTTTTTTATACATTAATACCTTTCTATCTAGACTAGTCCAAGATCACAGTTCCAAATTCAACCTACCCTAGTGCCCCATAGCCGCCTCACGCGAATCATGAAGCGACGGCTGTGAGGGACGCTTGGGAAGCGGGTGGAGAAGTGAGGATTGGAATCATCGGCATAGGAGTGAATAGGACAGGAAGTGCGAATTAAAAGATCATTAATAAATAAAAGGAAAAGAGTGGGTGACAGGAGAGAACCCTGAGGAACACCACTGTTGATAACTTTAGGAGAAGAAGAGTGGCCATCTACAACTGCAGCTATAGATCGGCCAGAAAGGAGATTAGAGATGAAGCCACAGCTAGAAGAACAGAAACCGAAAGAGGGCAGTTTCGAAATTAAAGATTTGTGACAGACTCTATCAAAAGCTTTTGATATGTCTAGCGCAATAGCAAAAGTTTCACCGAAATCTCGAAAGGAGGATGACCAAAAGTCAGAGAGATATGCAAAAAGATCGCCAGTAGAGCGTCCCTTGCGAGATCCATACTGACGATCTGAAAGAGGATTGTGATAAGAGAGGTGTTTAAGAATCTTCCTATTAATGATCGATTCAAAAACTTTGGAAAGGCAAGAAATCAAAGCAATTGGACGATAGTTGGAGGGTTGAGAGTGGTCACTTTCTTTGGGACTGGCTGAATGAAAGCAAATTTCCAGGTGGAAGGAAAAGTACCAAATGAAAGACAAAGACGAAAGAGTTTGCCGAGGCAGGGTGTCAGCACAGAAGCACAGTTCTTAAGAAGACAGGAGGAACACCATCAGGACCATACGCCTTCCTAAAGTTCAGCCCAGATAGGGCAGAAAAAAACATCTTTGGAAGAGATTCTAATTTCAGAAATAATAAAGGCAGAGGGAGGAGGAGATGGAGGAACAACACCGGAATCGTCCAGGGTTGAATTGGACCCGAAAGTTTGAGCGAAGAGTTCAGCTTTGTCAGGAGAAGAGACGGCAACTGTGCCCTCGGAATGGGAAAGAAGAGGAAGTGTGTTTTTAACGAGCGCTTTAGAACTATCTCACTTGATACTACTGTATGATTACATCTATACATAAAATTATGGTTTAGCAATGCATTAGAATTATTTGCTGTTCTACACGCATATTTATGCTGTTTTACCCTGATATGTAACGTTTTTCTCGTTTGACCTATATATATACTGAGTTACATTGTGTACATCCGATCGAATACACACAGCCAACCGCATTATCGGGCTATTCTTTATTAGGAGTGATTTAACAGTATTATTATACTTAAAGACTGCATTCATACCAGTTGCTTTAAGTAAAGTCGGAAGATATTTAAAATTAACATGGTAAGGTAGGCTAAGGATATTTTTACGCTCAAATTCCTTTACAGTTACACTATTATAATACCTGTTGATAACCTACTTGATTTTTTAAAAGATAAGATCATTGAATATGCTTTCCCTGTTCAACACAACATTCTTATTGAGTTAATTAAGCTTTGCGTCAAAGATTGTAAATTTCAGTTTGAAAATAAGTTTTATGCTTTGTCGTTTGGATTAGCGATTGGAAATCCCCTCTCACCTGTATGGAATTTTGCCTACTACTGTTAATTTTAGCCTTATTTGGTACCGGTATATAGATGATGTTTTATACCTTTTGCCTAACAAGTTGAAAAAGAAAATGATGGATGCTTTTCTTTTCTGGATCTAAAAATTCGGAGATACTTGAATCAGTTCAAATTTGAAGTTTTCGTAAGCCTACTAATAATAATTCTTATGTTCATTTTAATTGAAATAACACTTATAATGGAAGAAATAAATTAGAGCTTAGTCATATCTCAGTTTGGAACTGCTGTTTTTCAACTAAATACCATAATTAACAATAATTACATAAGATATAAGTTTAGTGTGAGCTCAATGATGCACTTACCTATTATACAGGGTGAGGCACGAAGAAATGTCATAACTTCGGGAGCTTATAGCTGAAGTAATTTCCAGTCAAAAACTTCATATGAACATAGGTGCGATTCTTAACGGTTATGGAGGTGTGGATGTTTGAATTTCAAGCATGCGCATGCGTGATCTTGAATTGAATTGACAGTTACTTACCGAACCGAACTAACTACTCAGTAGAGTGTTGTGTTTCACATCGTGCAGTTGATGTTTTGTGCGTTCAGTATGCCTTTTACGTTTTGAAATGCCGAATATGCCGATATGGTGTATGTTTACGGATTGTGCGATGGAAATACTGCTGCCGCTGTCGCTGAATACCAGCGACGTTTTTCAAATCGAAGAATTCCGGATCAACGAGTGTTTAGCAACGTTTTCCGGAGATTGCGAGAGCGGTTCATTTCCTAGCGTTACTGTTTTATCTGAGTCCCCGGTAAAACAAGATTTGGTTGAACAATAAAACATTATTCACATGGTACAGCGGGGTCCTCATGTTAGTACGCGAAGGATTTCCACACTTCTGAGAGTTCCTCAAACAAGAGCATGTAGAACGTTACACGAAGAAGGCATGTATCCATACCATGTATAGCGCGTTCAGCACTTCCAACCTGGGGATCGTGTCCAACGGCTGGAATTTTGTAATTGGCTCAATGCCGATCGACAATTGCATCGATACGTCTTGTTCTGTGATGAGGCTCAATTTACCCGCGACGGTGTCAACAACACTCGCAATTCACATGTGTGATCAGAAATGAATCTTCATGCCATTGTGGGAAGTAATTTTCAACATCGTTTCAGTGTCAATATGTGGTGTGGTATTTTCTACGGTCAGCTGATTGGTCCGTTTATCTTCGAAGGTGGTCTTACAGGCGACATTTATCTACGATTTCTGCAAGACGAACTTCAATCACTGTTAGATGTACCTTTGGCAACACGATTGTGTAAGTACTTCCAACAAGACGGAGCTCCTCCCCATTTTAGCCGTGAAGTGAGAACGCATCTCGAAGATCGCTTCCTTGGTCGATGGATCGGTTGTCGTGGTGCACAAACTTGGCCACCCAGGTGTCCGGACCTAACTCCTATAGATTTTTATCTGTGGCGGCGCATGAAAGAGCTGGTGTACCGGAGAAAAGTGGAAACACGAGATGCATTGCTCAGTCAGTCGCATTTTGGATGCTGCGGCCCTCATAAAGGACAATCTTAATGAATTAATGAGAGCTACACACGCGACTCACAGACGAGCCGCGATGTGTATTGAGGCCGAGGGTAGTCATTTTGAAGTTATTGTAAATTCATGAATAAAATCTTTAGCAGTTATTTGTTCGCTTATTCTTATTTTTAAACATTCAAACATCCATAGCTCCATAACCGTTAAGAATCGGATATTTTTCGCTGGGAATGACCTCAGCTATAAGCTCTCGAAGTTATGACATTTCGTCGTGACTCACACTGTATATTACCCTCGTGCAAGGGTGGATGATATAACGAGTAGTGTTGACCGGTTTACGGGCGGAACCTCTGAGGAAACATTTGTTATTCATGTCGGTACTAATAACGTTTTAAATTCTAGAACGGAAGAGCTGCTGGCTTGGGGCAGGGACTTGTTAGAGCGACTAAATAAAAAACTAATAAGATTGTTTTAACAGTTATACTTCCTCGAATTATCCAACGTAACGAGTTCTACAGCTAGGCGACCTATATTAACAATAACTTAAAGTCTCTTTGTCAACAGAAAGAAGTGCATTTTGCAAATTTTTGGAACAGTTTCTACTTTTATCATAACTAGCGTAGAGAGTCCTTATATTGCTGATGGGGAGATACGATGTTCCTGACAATCGTAAAATAAGTATAGGTCTTGTAGGATCTCTCACATAGCTTTCAAAAACACACACAGTCCTACGACGATTATCTATTCCAAATACAACTATACGAACATTCATTTCCTGCTCTACCCTTCTCAGCTCTTCAGGACCCATATTACACTCAAACTCAAGCTTACAATCTGAAGCCAGTTTACAAGCACGCTGCACAACCGTAGGCAGCCACATATTATCCGCGATTGTATTTAGCACAGTGAACATATGAGCTAAGACTATTGCTATAAAGCCGCAACCACGATCGACGTTTAAATGCTTTCTGTAAATAACCGGAGAATTGAAATTAAGAGTATAAGGTGTGGCACTATGACCAGCATCCCGGAATACTCTGTCAATATCTATCGTGAAGTTGTCCATGTTGAAGGCTGTACTACTTTGAGAGATCTACACCAACCTGAGTGATCGTGAGCGTGAAGATTTTGACCGCTACTACACAGTTTTAATGAAGCTAGTCCATACAATATAGCTGATGAATGTGAACGTTATTGCGTGAATGATGTGCGCGTGCTTAAAGTATGTTTCCAGGCCTTTAGAAGGATGTACATAGCCCGTTTCAAATGCGATCCGTTGCGAGTCGCAACCACGATCGCCTCATTATGTTTTACGGTGTTCAAGAATAACGTCATTCCTAAAGACACCTTAGCCGTCATTCACAGAAACAATCCCCGCAGTTATGGGCAAAATGCTATTTACAGGCTCATACACCTACAGCAACAGACAGGTGTATACATAAAGCATGTCCGCAACACGGGAGAAGTACCCATTAAGGTCAATGGTCGTGTTTTTTGGGTTGATGGTCTAAGCGAAGACTGTACCACAGGTGAAAAGACTGTACTCCTTTAACGGTTGCTGGTGTCTTGGATGCCCACGTCCTGAGTGTGGAATCGTAGGAGATATCCACGGTAGATCTCTTGCCGACAGTCTTGTATGGACCCGCACCAGCGATCAGCTTATAGGCTCCCATTTCACTCACAAGATCTTGTGGGAGCATGAGTATGATGCACGGATGGAAACATGGACAGTACCGTGAAGAAATAAGGGCCATCAAGCATTCAATGGTGTTGGATCCTCTCAAATGCGACGACAGCTTGTTCGGCGTAGAAACCCATTCAAGCTATACTTTCCGCATACGGAGGGCGTGAAACTCCATTATTATGACTTCTGTTCTGTATATCCCTACGTGATGAAGAACAATCTGTACCCCGTAGGTGCACTTGAAAAACTGGTGGGTCCCGCCGTGCCAACCATGGAGGAGTTCTCAGCTAACTTGAGTGAACGCTACTTTGGGCTCTCTTTCGTAGACGTGCTCACCCCTCGCGATTTATGAATGCCGATCTTACCCGTCGTTATAGATCACAAGCTCATGTTTCCCCTGCGTGAAGTGCGCAGAGGAGAACGACATAATCATACGACATAACCATACAACCGACCAGCATAAGATCAGAGGTGTATATACAAGCCCTGAGCTGGACCTAGCCGTTCGCCATGGATACAAAAATTGGAGTGAGGTGTGGAGGTTTCAGAAACTACCCAACCTTTTCACACCATATATAAATACTTTTTTGAAGGATAAGGTAGAAGTATCGGGGTATCCGCGAGTTGGTACTGAAGATGAAAAAACGGCTTATATTCAGCGTTACCGTGCCCGTGAAGAGACAGCTTGACTGTTCCCAAATTGTTAAAAATCTTGGCAAGCACTTTAGTGCAAAGTTGTGTCTAAACAGTCTTTGGGGAAAATTTGCACAGAATACTGGCAAAGGGAATGTTAATTTGGACCAAAGTTAAAGTGAAATCTGGGATTATGCGAACGCTTCCGATAAAGAGGTTATGGAGATCGTGAATGTAGGTAATACTTACATAATAAAGTACAACATCACCGAACTGGCCACAGATACCTCACGTGTTACAAACATACCTGTAGCCAGCTTCACAACGGCCTACGCCCGCATCAAGCTTTGGGGACTACTGCACTCTCTTGGGCGGAGGGTGCTGTACGCTGACACAGTGTAATATTCATAGAGAAGGAGGGTGAATGCATGCCTCCTATTGGGGAATTCCTCGGAGAGTTAACTGACGAGATCAAGAATAAGCATACGCTCACTCATTTGTATCAACATGGCCAAAAACGTATGGGATTCGGGTGAGGGTGGGGAAGGATATGAAATATATCGTGAAGGCTAAGGGTATCACGCTTAACCATGCGACCCGAAGAGTCGTTAACTTTCGTTGAAGGATCTAGTGTGCTTGGAAGATGAGGGCAACCATCCACCCCAACTGACTGTAGGGACCCACAATTTTCGGGCGCAGAAACTGGGGTGTGTGAAGGAACTTAGGGGTACGAAGGCATGCCGTAACACCTATAGGAAAGGTTACCAGGTGCCTGGTACCTATGAAACCGTACCCTTTGGATACCTTAATCCTTGATTGTTTATATATATATGTATATATATATATATATATATACAGTATATATATATATATATATATATATATATATATATATATATATATATATATATGTGTGTGTGTGTGTGTGTGTATTGTTAACGATATGTTTATTTATTATGTATATTTGCTTCAATTTGGGTTTCATTTTCTCCTTTGTGTGCGTGCGTATGTACAATCCGAAGCTCTGCCCACTGTGAGCTCGGTCATGTGACTCCTGCTACTACCTGGGCATATCTTTACCCCGGCGTGCTCAGTTAACCTCTGCAAGCCCTGGAGCTCAGACGTGTATTTTCTCACGTAGACGAAAAATAGTGATGGCTACTTTTGATATTGCGTGTTCGACGTTTATGAAGTGGTATTCGGTAAAGTCGGAAGATGTGGTGAATACTGAAAGACGACCTACCCCCCCCCCTCCTTTGAGACTTTTAAGGCTACATTGAATCGCGCCAAGGAACAAGATGTTCAAATAACCTATGGATATTCTGGCGAGAGTAATGCCGGATTTCACGGCACAAACGATGTAATGGACTACGTTGTAGGGCTAAACTGTATAAAAGCGTACATATACCGTGAGGTGAAAGAAACGAAGCGTGCAGAAGAGAAGCAACGGATATAAGTAATGAGTCTTGTTGATGAGTGGTGTACCAGGCGGTATTATGTCATGCTGCATCATTCCGAGTACACATACCCTGCGGCTCAGAATGTAAACCTTGTCATCATGGACAAGCTAAAGTACTTTTACCACTACATTCATATATATCACGACGAGGTTCGCAGTGAGTTTGTGGCTAAAGCCCTGTGTGAGTTTTTAATAGAGTTTAGAGACGAATATCGATTGTTAAACAAAAAGGATAAATACGGTCACATGTTTCTCTCAAATAGTGCACCGGATTGTTAATGTGTGGAGAACGTCTAGTGCGCATAAAATATTAAAACTGAAAATACCCCATGTGTCGGAAAATTGACAGGTATAATGGGTCCAAGTACCCGCGTGATTCATGCTAGAACAAATCCGTACACGATTCAACAGCTTATGGAGTGATTCGCTCCCCCGTCGATCCGACCCGCCCACCCGTTGCTCATAGTCATTTCAGAGCTTGAACCGACTCGACGTACACTCCTCGAATACGATGGAACTTCCTTTGAGAAGTATTCTCAATGCTACGTACGATGTGTCCGTTACGAAGTCATTGCGCGTGTTCAGGCGTAAAACCGGTGCCATTAACTATGTACTTGAAACGACTTGTAAACAAGCAAACTCTGGTAAACGTAATGTTATTTATTTAAGTGTTGAGGAGATGAATAGGGGCTTTGTGATAGTTGAAAAGTGGGGTGAGGACCGTCATAAAATACCTGCAGGTGTAGGTACAAGAAGAGAACAGATTAGTGATACCCCCTCATATGCCATTGTTTGTACGTTGTGTATAAATAACGATTAGCCATGCATTGATATATGACTGATGTGGAAGAATGCATCTGATAATAACGTTATTGTTCCGACGCGAAACCGATTCATCCTCGACAGAATGTTTGAAATCGTCGGATTCCGCAAGCTGAAGCCTATATTAGAGGCGCGTGTTACGGATATGATTTATTTTGCACGGTTCTTGAATATGCATACACCGCTCTGCTCGACGGGTTTATCGAATGTAGGTATGAACGAGGCGAGAATGGTCTAGAGCTAGATTCTCATTTAAAAGGTTTAGACTCTTCGAAATATCCCGAACTTTGGTACAAAGGACTTGAGTGGTACAGGGCAGAGCTCGCCTACACCATTCACCCTGAAGACTTGTACCTCTATATAATGAGCAGCTGTCGTTACGACTTAGAAGATTATTTCAATTGTCGCTATGCGTTGTGAAGAAGAGTTCATGATTGAAAAGCTCGGATCGGTAAGAAAAAACCCTCGATTCGAAAGGAGTGTTTATAAATTTGTATTTAATAATGATGTGGTGCCTAACGATACCCTCTTTGGGAGTGCTTCTGAATGTATTTTAGCCGTGTTTAAAGATAACTTGCCAACCGAATGTAAAGTGGGCACAAAAACAGTATTGAACGATATGAAGGCCAATTACATCGAGTATCGGCACCCGCACACGTTGCGCGGTGAAATAATGTTAATTCGTATTTACTGCGTAGTGCAAAGCAATAATGATGTGACTGTAGACTCGATTACGTGTGAGTTTAGTGTTTTAGTTAAGCGCAGTAGAACAAAGTATTTTGATGTATATTTATTTTCAATATATTTATTTATTTAATATATATATATATTTTTTTTCCTGTACTAATATATTGATGATTCTACTCCATCGTTTGGTATTATATTATTTTTTGTTATTTTATTTTTTGATTTTATATATATATATATATATATATATATATTATACACACACTCGATCGTTCGTATTTCTTATATTATTATAAATTTTTATTGTATATATTCCTCGCTTGTATAGGATTGTGTATTTACTATATATTTCATGAAATTGAATCCAATAATTCGTCTAAATAAACAGAATGATGTGATGGTGGTTTATTTAATTCTTTTGGTTGTATATATAAACGATATTATTATTTAATTATATATATACCAAATGGCTGGTTACGCAATCGAAGCCGACTGACGGATTTCTAAGCCAACTGTCAAGAATATCTGAATAGCGCAATCTGGCAGCTGAAAAGTAAATTAATATATACACAGACACCTGCCTTCTAGTTCTTCTAAGTCAACTGGCGGGTTACTCAAACTGCCGGATTAAGCCAACTGACGGATTTCTAAGCCAACTGTCAAGAATATATGCTTTAATTAAATAAAGAGCGCAATCTGGCAAACCAACCCTAATATTGTACACCTGAACAAACCATTTACGCCTTTTAAGCCAGAGTAAGCCTTCTAAGCCAATGGCTTCTACGCCAACTGGCGGATTTCGAGTTCCAAGTCAAGTGTTGCTTGCTACCATGATCTCTCATTGAGCTTCTGCCTCTCGCGGAAGCTGGATGCTGTAGTAATGCCTAGTTAAGAATATTAATTTTTGTTTAATTAAGATAATGTTTAATGTAAATCATTTACTAATAATTATGGAATTACGAAAAAGTATGTTTGTTAGATTTAAATTGTTTAAAATGGGTAGAGTTGGCAGTCCTGAACAGAGGCCCAGAGAGCAGACTACCCACAAAAAGGAGTCAGTCTTTAGGCGGCGCGTTAAGCGTGAGGTTGGCGTCATGTAACGAAAAATTTAATTAATTGTTTGTGTTCCTCTCCGACGTAAAATGTTATCGTAAAATTCCGTACTCGCACCCCCCTAAATTACTTAAACCATTTTCGGAAGTAAATAAGAGTTAAAAAGTGTTAAAAGAGTGTTAATGAACCCCCCCATTTGTTCTGTAACGGCTTTCATAGTCTCAGCGTGGCTACCAAGAAATTTATACGGTACGGTGAAAAGAGTGTAGAGAAACCAAGCGATAAATGAAATAAAGAGAGATCAGAAAGTAGAATAAATAAGAGAAGAAAGTAGATAATAAAGCGTGATCACTATATTTGGTGGCAGCGGTGGGATTACATCATATTTTGTATGAGGCTTACCCACGTGACTAGTATTTCGATTAAAATTCTTCCAACCCGGTATATTAGCCAATAGCGTTAATGCATATTTTATTTCGATTATTAAAATATCTAAATGCAAAGTTTATCCCGTTTGCAGGCAAATTTCGATTTCCATTCCTTAAAAATTCATTGTGAATGTAATTTCCAAATGGCGCATCGCCTTCGACATCCTTATAGCGTCCTTTACAAACCGCGCCTAAAAATTTAATTTTTTTTCTTTCTTTTCGTGAGAGTTCGTTGATTCTGAAATGTTCGTTTGTTCCATTTTTATCGTACGGTTTCGTTACTTTTCGTAGTCTAGTGACTCAAAAATTTCTTTTACTCGTGGTGCAGAGTCGGTAGAAAAATTTGTCTGACTCAATATTGCGAGTCATTATTACGTAAATTTCGTTCATTAGGTCGGAGAGGACATAGTTTTGAAAATTTATCGTGCTGCCGAGGACTCAATTCTTTCACTTTATTTCGTTCACTTTTTCTCCTTTCCTGAAACCTACCTACCTTTGTGTCTTTTTGTGTTTAAATTTTTGGGATTAGTGAAAATTGTGATAATTATATCATAATAAATAGAATAACGGTTAATAAATAAATTTTATACGGGTTTCATTAGCAGATTTTTTATTATATTTCGATTGCTTGTATATAATAATAGGAATATTTTATTGTTTATATAGATTTACGGGCTTTTTGCTTTGCTTCGCTTCGCGCTATATAGGATTAAGTTACATTTTAAGGGACAGTCGAAAAATAATCTTAAACATAATAAATTGTCAGATTATAGGCTGGCCGTATAGGATTGTGTTAACACTTCAAAATAAGCTAAATTCGTTTAACTGAAATAGAGAAATTGTGTGAAATTTTCTATAAATTTTTGTTGGATTTTTTTTATATATTCATTAATTATACACTTACATATTAACTTATACGTATATATTAGTTATATATATAATTTTATATATTTATATACTCATAAAGTTTGGTAGGTAGGCTGATTATCTTTTTTTTTTCTCTCCATTTCTTTCGTTCATTTTCATGACAATTCCGACATATTTTGTAAAATGGCTATTGTATTGTACTAAAGAAAGATTTCTTGTAGGCCTATCGTTAAATATTGTTCGGAGATTAACCGTTACTACGGTATCTGTCTATTGAGTATTAAATTTTTAGTTATTTAACAAAATTTTAATTGGTTTAACATAAATAATCATAGGATTTTTCTTTAATAAGCACAAATGTTATGCATTAAATTCTAAATTGTGCTTTCCACAAGTAACATTGAATTTATTAATTATAGGTCTAAAAGTGCAGCAGTAAATTTTATTTTTATTTCGGCGGCCAATGTGAGTTACGAAAGCTGGATATTATTATAATTATTTTTGAATTACAGAAATTGGTGTAGAAATTTTTCATATAGTTTCTTTACGTTTTATAAATGCATTCAATTTTATTTTTATAGGTAGGCCGATTTTTATTTTTCTTTCTTCCAGTTCAATGACAATGGTAAAATTTTTATTTGGGATTTAGATTGTATTCTAAAAAGGATGTTTGGATTTGATATTTTAATTTGGGTATTAGAAATGAAAAATTTCCTTTTTTTTTTAGTTCGAGCGTTTGCATAGAAAAAAATTACAAAATTATGTCAGGATATAATGCAGTTTCATTCGGTTAGGGATATTTGTATAGAGGTTCGCTTACAAACAAAGCGACCGCTCTCAATTATGCAATGTTTTGTTTTTGTTTACAGTAGGTTGCGTGTATTTGTGAGTGCATATTATCTATTCTTATTTAGTATAACGATGCAAATTTTGTTTCACTTGGAAACGATAAATTACTGGGATTTTTGTGATTTGCAAACCATACTGGGGTTTCTGTTGAAGGAGAGAGTTGTATCTCAGATGTAATTTGCTAATTGCGAGTTCAATTCGTATGAAATTTAACGTTTCAAGTTGAAATTACTGTATTAAAATAATTTTCGGTAGTAATTTTTAATTTTTTTAAAATTTTAATAACTGTTTTGGAAATTATTTGTTTAAACCTTCAGTCGGGGTTAATTAATGCATTTGAAACATTGGCTCAAGTGTACACTCGGAAATGGAGCCTTCTAGATAGTCAGTAACGTTTTTGTGGCGTCTTTGTGTGCTCCTCCTCAAAGGGCAAGAGGGTTCATGATTGTCAGAGAATGGATGACATGAAGTTTCTGGGGTTCATTGTTGTCTTTTGTATTTGAAAGTATTGATCTGATTTCTGACGATAGTTTGAACAATAATATTTCTTAAATTATACTAACAGTTACTATGTATGGGCGCTTTTATATTTATACTGTACATTTTTTTTCGTGCGTTTTATGACTTTTTTTATCTTCTCCGCTGTAACTGCCATAAGTGACCTTATTGGTAGCTAGATTTGATTAAATTTTTGCGAAATTTTGAGATGTGTAATTTTTTTTTCCGTGAATTTGGCCAGAGCAAATGTGTAGTTATTGTTTCGAAGTGAACTGTCGAGAAAATTCGGTAAATTAAATATTAAATAAATGAGAAGCAGCACAGAAACACGTTTCGAATAAACTTTTTTTCAAAATTTCAAAGGCTCGGTTTGGAGGCAACCAAGTTGAATCCGAGTTCCATCCAGTGAGTTTAGTCGACCGGATAGGTGATCGATCACCAATGATGAGAGAGAAGAGAAACCAACTGCGCAGGGACTTGGCGCAGGATGGTTTCGGAAGAGAAGAGATAGAAGAGAGGAACCGAATGCGCAGGGACTTGGCGCAGGACAGTTTCGGAAGAGAAGAGAAGAGAAATTTACGTGTGCAGGGTCTTGGCACACGAAAGTTTCGATCGAAGATGGTCTACTGGTATTTTTCGGGCAGTAGCTGGTCACGCTGCTCGAATGCTTCGCTAAATATGTGTATGTGTCGTAGCACGGGGTAGACAAGCCACGTGAGCTTGAACGGGTGCCTACGACTGTACTCTCCATACAGACATACAGTAGGTTCGTTGGGAAACGGCCTACGGCGGAGTGACCGTTTGATTGTTGCCAGTAGAAGAGTCTTTCAACTGGACGTAGGAAGAGCAGCGTTCACCGACAAAAGTGGAGATGAGACAAGGCGAGTTTCTTCATCGACTTCTAGAATTGCAAATTCCGTCCAATTCCAGCGCGTGGTCCCGCTTTCAGTATATCTGCCCCCCTGATCCTTTTGGAATTGGACGTCTCTCTTGTTTTTTTTTTTCGCCATTGGAGAGAGAGCGGAACCATTATAGCGTGCTGCCCTGTTGCATGTTGATTGATGCAATCCCTTGCATTCTAGCGAAGTGAGCAGGAGAGCTGCAATTGAAAATTGAAGTCCGTTGTCAGCGTGCGGATTGTGATCTAAACGTCCAGCAAATTAATGTACTGATTATTATGTAATGAAATTATACGTGAAAGGGTGCGATTATTGCCCATAGTCGTTGTGTTTTTCGTGAAATAGTATGTGCGCTCTTGGTCAGTATTTTATGTAAACTTTCTTATTTTTTTTCTATGTCGCCCTGATAGTAACTATATAACTATACAAATAACTGTTTCAAAATGTAAAGCGATCGTTGATGAGGAATCGCGGGAATAAATTGTGAACTTGAGATTTGTGTAGCCACTGTAAGAAAATTTTCCGTTATTTTTTTTGGCATGTATAGATTAGTTACAGGTTGTAATTTAATTATTAGTGTGAAATGTTATTTTATGCAAATGTGAAAATTATAAAGGTTTCGGTTTTAATATGATACAAAATATGTGTGGAATTTGTCATTCTAATTATTTCTTGTCTATCAACTTTGAAATTGTTAAAGAAAAAAAAAAAAATTGCAAAATATATAAATTTGTTGAATAAATTTATTAAAATTGTTAAACGATATTAATAAGTTTTACTAATGGAAAAACTTATTTTCAAGGGAGTGATGCGAGTGTAGTAATGCCTAGTTAAGAATATTAATTTTTGTTTAATTAAGATAATGTTTAATGTAAATCATTTACTAATAATTATGGAATTACGAAAAAGTATGTTTGTTAGATTTAAATTGTTTAAAATGGGTAGAGTTGGCAGTCCTGAACAGAGGCCCAGATAGCAGACTACCCACAAAAAGGAGTCAGTCTTTAGGCGGCGCGTTAAGCGTGAGGTTGGCGTCATGTAACGTAAAATTTAATTAATTGTTTGTGTTCCTCTCCGACTTAAAATGTTATAGTAAAATTCCGTACTCGCACCCCCCCTAAATTACTTAAATCATTTTTGGAAGTAAATAAAAGAGTTAAAAAGTGTTAAAAGAGTGTTAATGAACCCCCCCTTTGTTTTGTAACGGCTTTCATAGTCTCGGCGTGGCTACCATGAAATTTATACGGTACGGTGAAAAGAGTGTAGAGAAACCAAGCGATAAATGAAATAAAGAGAGATCAGAAAGTAGAATAAATAAGAGAAGAAAGTAGATAATAAAGCGTGATCACTATAATGCTCTCTTCCTCTCTCCCCCTTTCGGGGGTGAGGCCGTCCCATCTTCTCCCCGAAAGAGGTCAGGTGGACTCCCCAGCTTGCTTTTTTTGGCACCCTGTGGTTGGCACTGGGGGAGGGGGTCGGTATCGTGATGGTCAGCGCCTTTGCCTTCTACTGAATTTTTTATGAGGTCATTTTATACGCACTTGAGAAGCGTCTTATACGGAGATTCTGCAATATATATATATATATATATATATATATATATATATATATATATATTGTGACACGACTTCTGCAGCAATTCTTGCCTTACCAAGAAATCCATTGTTCCATCGATGCCACCTTCGCCACTTCACATAAGGCTTTCCTTGTTTGTCGACACATAGTCGCGACCGAGATGACGACACCATCGCTCGCAAGCGATCCTCAGTCAAGCTGGCAATGTGCAGGATGTCAGACGTTTTATTAAACAAGACTTCTTGTGGGCCTATAATCATTCATTAACTAAAGGAAATCTCACTCTCACAATCTTACTTTTGTTAATCCTTTAATTTACAACTGCAACCCATGTAATTCAGCTAATAAGTTGTACACATTACAGTTAATCAATCATTCAATTAAATCTCATTTATTTTTCGTATGTGCATTTGCTCAGTTATAACTTTTATTTGTGACTATCATTATCATTTCATTCTATTAAAATAAGAAAACTAATTCTATTAATCTCCTTCCTTTATTATTGACATTGTTATTCTGACTGAAAGATCAGGTCACTTCACTCAACCCTTAACTACTTTAATTAGGCTAGTTACATTATTATAGGACCTACGCCACAGACCACAAATAATATATATATATATATATATATATATATATATATATATATATATATATATATATATATATATATATATAACGTAAAGAACGACGCTTGTATAGGAGAATATTCCGCGCAAGATGAGGAGAGAGAACGAAACAAATGAAAAAATGAGGAAAAAAATCGGAAGATCCCGGGTTCGATTCCCGGGTGGTTACCTCATCTTTCATTTGTTTCGTTCTCTCTCCTCATCTTGCGCGGAATATTCTCCTATACAAGCGTCGTTCTTTACGTTAATTATAATGCGTGTTTGCAGTTAAAATATATATATATATATATATATATATATATATATATATAGATAGTATATATATAATAAAACCTTAAAATTCCCAAATCTAAAAAAGCATAAAACAAAATCCGCGAAACTTTTCGAGAGAATCTTCCCTCATCATTCGGGCGTTGAAGAGAAACCAGAAATGAGAGTCAGAATTAAAAGGCGTATTTAATAAAAATCGTCATGCCTCGAGCAACTGAAACCGTCGTAAATTACTGTATTCCGACAGACAGAAGACTTTGCCAACCAAACCTTGGGTATAAAATAAAATTGGAAGGTCCATGTTTTATATGAAAATTATCAGTATTTTGTTTCTATAATAAACGATTTGGCAAGGTAACGTTTGTCATTATTACTAATACTTAAAAGTAATTGAGCGTTATTAGTAGCAATGTTATGATCCCTGTCGAATCGATGTCTATGCTAGGCCGAATTTCATCGGCCGTATTCAAACTATATTTAAGAGCAGAGAACCCACCCTTCGTGCGGGTAGCAAACAAATCCCGGCCTACGGGCGGAATATTTTTGGTAGTTCCTGTGAAAGCTGTTATTACCCTTCAGGTAATACATAGTTACTGTAGTCAAAAATATATATATATATATATATATATATATATATATATATATATACACCTGTATATATATACACCTCTGTGTGTATATATACCTCGTGGTGTACGAACATTTTGTTTCCGCTCTGTGTAATGTTTACAGGAAAGTTCACCGCCATCAATTCACCGCGAGGTAAGTTCACCGCGAGGTAATTTCACCGCGAGGTAAGTTCACCGCGAAGTAATTTCACCGCAAGGTAAGTTCACCGTAAAATGAATAAAATTAAAAAGAATTTTTTAACTTAACAAGAATTTAATATTGGGTTTAGCAACACTATTTAAAAACATTAAAATATAATTAGGACAAAAATTAAAAAGTATTTAATTTTTATTTAGCCACAAAATTTAAAAACAAATAATATATAATTAGGAAAAATATCTAACCACATTTAATTTTTATTTAGCCACAAAATTTAAAAACAAATAATATATAATTAGGAAAAATATTTAACCACACTATTTAAAAACATTAAAATATAATTAGGACAAAAATTAGGACAAATTAGGACAAAACCTAACCTAACCTAACCTAACTTTTTTAATTTTTGTCCTAATTATATTTTAATGTTTTTAAATAGTGTGGTTAAATATTTTTCCTAATTATATATTATTTGTTTTTAAATTTTGTGGCTAAATAAAAATTAAATGTGGTTAAATATTTTTCCTAATTATATATTATTTGTTTTTAAATTTTGTGGCTAAATAAAAATTAAATACTTTTTTAATTTTTGTCCTAATTATATTTTAATGTTTTTAAATAGTGTTGCTAAACCCTATATTAAATTCTTGTTAAGTTAAAAAATCCTTTTTAATTTTATTCATTTTAAGGTGAACTTACCTTGCGGTGAAATTACTTCGCGGTGAACTTACCTCGCGGTGAAATTACCTCGCGGTGAACTTACCTCGCGGTGAATTGATGGCGGTGAACTTTCCCGCGGTGAATTGATGGCGGTGAACTTACCGCACATGCTGTGTAATATCGAAATAACTAGTGTTTATAAGTTCAGCGGTAAATGCTAACTATACTACTTGTGTGTTAAACATCAGTGAATCCGCAATAATAATTTGTTAAGTGAAAGCCGGCGGTATATAGCGTGTAAAAAGAAAAACAACATCAATTGAAACATAATTTAAAAGTAACTCGAACGGAAAATCAGCCCCTGAGATTTTTACATTAGGCCTACAGAGGGAACGAAGGTCAGAGAAAACTCGAAAGAGCCATAAAACAGGAAGGTCAAGTTTTCGAGACGAAATTTGAGAAGTGAGAAGAAAAAGGCAAAATAAAGGAAAGAATGAAGAATAAAGGAAAGAATAAAGAAGTAAAGAAAGAATAAAGAATAATAAAGAACAAAGAAAGAATAAAGGAAAGAATGGCAAAAAATACGAAGAAGAGTGTAAACTGCGAAAAATTCAGAAAGCTGAATAGAGCTGGATTGTGTTTAATAGAATGCGCTGCGTACCAGCTCTGCGATTGTAAGAATGAAGCAGACCAGACGACGGGCGTAAAATGCATTCTGTGCAATACCTTTAAACATTCCAAATGCATGAATCCAGGTAAAAAAGACAGGAAAGTGATAAACAGAATAAATAACAAAATCATAGGCCTTTATGGCTTCCTGTGCATCAAGTGCATGGAAAAAAATAAATATGGTACAAAGAGCAATGAAAACGGGCAATACATGTTTACCGACAGATGACAAGGAAATATCAGGAAACGCCGACACAACCGAACACGAGGCACAGGACAACTCAATACAGGAAAGCATGCTACAGCACGCTACGCTACTGAGAGATGCAAAAGTAGCCTCAGAGGATGAAATACCCCCTGCCAAAGAGAGATACAACAGGAACACAAATGAGAAAGAGAAAGAGAAAGATTCCAGGAATACTAATGAAAACTCGCCTAAGACAAAAAAAAACCACTGAGTAGGGAAGAAGCGGTGGCGGAACAGAAGAAAGCAATCGAATCACATAGGTCTCGTAAGGAGATTAAACGACGGGCCATATGCGAATACTATAAAACAGGGTCGTGCATATATGGAGCAAACTGCAGGCACAGTCACCCAACAAAAAAATACTTCGATATGATGAGGAATGGAAGATGCAGATACGGACAAAACACACTTTTTCCACCCTCCTATGTACAGTCAGTCACTGACAGAGAGAAAGTACCTAAATATAGAGTGTCTATATTTTCACGTAAATGGTACCCAAAGAAGAGAACGGGTAAGAACGGACCCTATCCGTATTAGAAGTAACAACAGTAGCAAGAAAACAATTTTTTTTAGAGGAAATGAGAACGATAAAAGCAAAGCTTGCCCTGCTAACAAGAAAAGATAGGACTCCGCAAGTATATTCCCCACACCATTACATACAGCACCCCTCTATCCAACACCATCCACCGATAATACAACAACCACAGTAGTATCAAGTGCCGCAACACCAATTCTCCCAAATTCTGCGGCCAACCAATAACACCAAACAGGAATCGACATCACCAGGAAACGACCACCATATAGGAAAACTGAACACGGAAATTAGAAACCCGATAAATGTTTTATACAAAAATATTCAATGTTTCTACACGGACCATGCAGGCTGCAAATTACAGTACTTACAGAATTTAGCTACCGAAGCCAACTATATCATATGCCTAACAGAAACACTTGAATAAATGTGAAAAAAGCTGTGAAAACTGCATCGAGGATACTGAATTAGCATTGCTGGACCACAACATACACAGAGCAGATAGAGTGGCTATACGAAGTGGAGGGTGTTGCATCTGCGTGAAAAACACATACACATGTGAAGTGAAGGTAAACAAATCAAACAGCACATTCGAAGTTATTATATTAGAAGTAAAAGAACTGAACCTAACCATTATGAACATCTACAGACCAATAAACACCACAAAAAGTTAATTCCAATTTGTTACAAATGAAGGAGAAAACACATTAAATTTACTTGAAACTCCAGCAACAAATATTCTAATGTTCGGATATTTTACAGTAATTTCCCATTCATAACATGGAAGAAAAATGACGAAGTTATATATGCGAGAAGTTTCATGGCAACATTACAAAAGATGATAGAACCCAAGGAACGATGCTATTAGATACCATGAAACATTACGCCTTTACTCAGGAAATTTGTGAAGCCACGAGAAAAGAGAATGTTTTGGATTTAATCTTGACAAATAACAACGAGATAATAATAAAAAAGTAACGCACACAAAGTTCGACCATAACCTCATCGATATACAATTGAAGTTAGCACCCAGAGGTCAGTAAACACATCTAAGAGAGTCAGGAGGAATATTTGAAGGTTTAACATAAATTCAAAAAAAGTAAATTGGGAAAACGTAAATAAATATTTAAAGGAAGTAAATTGGAAATCGCTACTTCACGAGAAGACTACTCCACGAGAAATACTATGTATAATAGAGACTGAACCCAAACCTACTGTATAATATTGAAACATATTCCAGAGAGACAGGAAAGAAAACGTAACAAGCTCGAGAGGAAAATCAGGACACTATTCAGGCAACGAAGACAAACCGTAAAACATCTCCACAGATGCAGAACTGATACAAAGAGACTCAAATTAGAGAAGAAACTTGGCGAAATAGAAATGAACCTAAAGCAAACATTCATACATAAGACAAACGAGGAGGAAAACAAGGTAGCAGGAAACATAAAAAGTAACTCCAAAATACTTCTACACGTTTGCGAAAAGGAAATGCAGTGTAAGGAGAGTATTGGTCCGTTGATAGACAGGGAAACCGAATACACAAATGGTCAGAAAGAAATAAGCGAACTGCTTTGGGAACAATTTAACCCTGTGTTTAGTACCCCTAAGTCCGAGATGGAAGTGGAAAACCCAAGCGAATTTTCGACATTGATACAAATCAACCAAGAATAAATTCCGGCACAAACCTATTAATGGACTTCGAGTTCACGGAAGGAGATGTAATTACGGCCTTATCACAGATGCGAGACAATTCAGCGCCAGGGCCAGACACATGGAGTGCCACATTTCTGAAGAAATGTAAAGAGAGTATTGCCAAACCACTATACTTACTATGGAGAAAATCACTCGACACAGGACAAATTCCATTCACCTTAAAGAACACGAACATTGCCCTTCTACTTAAAGGTGGTAAAAGAGCAATGCCCAAGAACTATCGGCCAGTGGCTCTTACCTCCCACCTTCTAAAGTGCTTTGAACGTATAATCAGAGGCAAAACTACCTACTAATTGCAAGAAAATAATTTATACAACCCAAATCAACATGGATTCATGGCTAGAAGATCATGCGTATACAGAAACTTAAGAATACAGGAATTACTGGAAAGCTAGGAAGATGGATACTAAATTTATTGACGGAAAGAACACAAAGAGTGGTGGTAAACGAAGTTAAATCGGAAGTCTAGGAAGTCGTGAGCGCTGACCCACAAGGAACAGTTTTATCTCCCTTGCTGTTCATAATAATGATTACAGATATTGATGCAGATATTAAGGACAGTATTGTATCATGTTTCGCAG
Source organism: Bathynomus jamesi (assembly GCA_023014485.1). Taxonomy (NCBI): domain Eukaryota; kingdom Metazoa; phylum Arthropoda; class Malacostraca; order Isopoda; family Cirolanidae; genus Bathynomus; species Bathynomus jamesi. The sequence continues at coordinate 2,382,826 of JAJOZX010000044.1, read as the reverse complement.
ATGATACAAAGATATGGAAGGAAATATTGAACGAAGGTGACATAAGAAAATTACAAAACGACATTGAAACATTATTCGAGTGGCCAGAAGACAACACTATGAAGTTGAACAAAGAAAATTTCCAACTTCTGAGATATCGTAATAACAAGGAGCTGCAGAATAAAAGATACAAAACTCTGCAAGCCAAACAGATAACACCAAATCTACAAGTAATCTGGGAGTAATAATGTCGTCGGATACAGAATTCAGAGAGCACTACAACATCAAAATTACAACGGTTAGAAAAATAATGGAAATCATCTGGAAGAGCTTCCGCTTCCGCTCAAATTATGGAAGAGCCCAGTCCTACCAATAATTGAGTATTGTTCAGTATTCACAAGCCCATACAGAAAACGAGACATTGCGAACATTGAAGCTATACAAAGGACTTTTACATCTAAGATAGAAGAAACGGAAGGTGAAGACTACTGGTCTCGACTACAATCCCTGAAACTCTACTCTCTCGAAAGAAGGAGAGAGCGGTACACAATAATATACATATGTAAAATACTTGAGGGCTTTGTCCCTAACCTTAGAAACGAAATAGGAACAAACTGGAATGAGAGAAGAGGCAGATTTTGTACAGTCCCAGCTGCTTTGGGACAGGGGGCCATGAAAACGAGGATGGAAAATACCATCAGAATACGAGGCCCAAAGCTTTTCAATGCCCTACTGAGAGAAGTACGGAATCTCCAGCACACCGACCTGAATAACTTCAAGAACCAGCTGGACAGATTCCTGTGCAAAGTCCCTGGCTACGAGGGCAGGAAGGGATCAGACAGCAATTCCTTCCTTCACCAAATCCAGCAAATGAGGCGGGATGCTGCAGAGGGGTCGACCGCAGGTCGATCCTGAACCGTCGTTCGTTCCCACACAAAGTAACACAAAGTAAGTAACATTAAAATTAACGAATTGGTTAGGTTAATTGGATGCCCGGTTAGATTAACTGTACGCCCTTGACGACTGGTTAGGGTAAGTCGTGATATTTTCGTTAGTTTTAACAAAAATATCAAGACTTAACCTTACCAATCCTCAAGTGCGTACAGTTGACCTAACCGGGCATTCAATTAACCTAATCGGGCATTCACTTAACCGGGCATTCAATAATTTTCCCGTAGGTTTCGATTAATTTTAAACAACTTTTACCAAATAATTTTTTCTCTCGAGGAGCTGTTTCCGTGTTTTCGGGTGGGACAGACAAACAGACAGACAGACAGACAGCATATACACTTATACAGTATATAGAGATTTTTTAAAACTAAAATTTTTGTCTAATTAAAAAAATTATAATTTTGTTTGCTGAATCGTAAATGCATAGTTTGAAAAGCAGGTGCTAGAGCCCCACCCATTTTACGATGTCTATAATGTCACTATCTTTCAACCAATCCGGAATACAGAGGGACGGACGGACGGGCAGGACTCCCTTTTTATCGTATTGACGCTGGTAAAGTCGTCTTTTAAAATCAATAATTTCGCCGAAATAACTCTTCATACAGGGGTAGGGTATGATTCATCACCGCCAACTCATCGCCGCTAACTCAACTCCGCCGAGTCAACTCCAGCCAACTCAACTCCAGCCAACTCATCGCCACCAACTCAACTCCGAATGCACCGTTGCCAAATAATGTTTGTATAATTTATTAATCTTTCTTTAATGCGATGATAGGTACTGAAGGAAATTAAAAACACTAGGAAGAACCATTGAAAACATAACTAATTATATTTATATAATATTTTATTTATATAATATAACCTAACCTAACCTAACATTCACCAATTAACATTATAGATGCCTTACACAAAATACAGAAGAGTCGAGATATGTATCTCGAACTTGTAGGAGGTCATTCTCCACCTTCAAAGTTAAAAAAATATCGTGATGCTGATGACCGTATATTAAAACTAATTTTAAGCTTTGAGCAACGATCACCATTATAGTCCGGCTGCACGGGGTGGGGACCCTGCATTGTTTGTTATAAAGCAAATATTGACATATTTTGAAAGCTTTTACCACCCCATTCAAGAATCCATCGGGTGTACACCTGACCCCCGCTTGGCTTTTTCAATATGGTCGCCATTTTCCAAGATGGCCGGCGAAACTGAAAAATCCCATATCCTGGTCAATACTTGATGGATTTTGATGATCTTGGTGTCATTTCTAGGGGTTTTTAGGATGATGAGTCGATCTAGATGAGTTTCAGATACTTTGGGAGTCGTTTCGACCCACATTCGTCAATACTCAAGGTCATTGGAGGTCAAACGCCTCCCGAAATAAGGAATATCCCATATCCCGGGCAGTCGTGGAGATATTTTGGTGATCTTACTGTCGTTTTTATGGTTTTGGGCGAGACTGAGTAGTTCTATAGGCACATGATAACAGTAGGTTATCATTTTGCAACTCCATGGGTCAAGTTAAGGTCATTTGAGGTTAAAGTTTGGCCTTGAAATATGATAATGCCACAGTTGACATCACTGTATTTGCTTTATTTCAGTGACAATTTCTACAATCTAGCTAACTGCTGAGTACTTAACATCTTTTCTGCAAATAAAACCAGATCATAATGCTTAAATGACAACCCACATTATATGGATATGGATATTCGGATATAAACCACAATTTATGCTGAAGTGCAGGGCACATGCATTCTATGGAAGGTTGCAAAGCTACAAGATATGACCTCGTAAGCAAAACAAAGCTCACACCTAGCTGGGGGATTGGCATTGACAACTTTGATGCAGTCACTCACATTAGGTAACCATTTATTGGGGGCAAATATCTAAAGACATGGTTGTGTTCAGGATCGTCAGGATCATCAGTCTGCTCTTCGTTTGCGTTTTGGGTCAATGGATTGTTGCAATCCAAGCCGCTGCCACATGCACAGAACATTGTGCAAGGGATTCCGCGTCCCATGCAGCCACAGCGACACCCCCTGCATGCTGATTGTGATTCACACCCACATCTGATTAGCTTCAGAACTTCATCTGGTGCTAAGCACACTCCTTCACCAACTGTTTTTTGGGATGAGAACTCTGTTTGTTTCGTCTCTCTCCACCCATAATGAACAGGATCAAGTGGTGGTGGGTCACACTTTAGTGCATCGAGCCAGTTCGCCACAGTGTAGTGGGCTCTGAGCACATTTTGATGGAAAGCTTCAGTTGTTGGTGGTAGAGAACATAGTTTGAGTGCAGCAGTTCCCGACTTCCCTGTCTTCTGAGCCCATACTCGCTGACGACACTCAGTATGAGATGAGGATTTCTTATCCCCATAGCATGCAATAATGAACGCTGTTGCCTCTTTCTCGATATGGTCAAAGCATGCATCAAGGGACCCCAGCTTGTCTAGCTTCCGACCCTTCTTGGCTGTGGCAATGGCAGTGGCTTTGCGATGCTATGTATTGCTGCAACTGTGTCACAACCACTCAAAGCGTGTAGTTTGAGGATTTGTGGGATAATGTCTTTCTGTTGGGTTACAGTTGCTCCGATGTCCACTGATTTTCTGCCACGCACTTGAGACTCCATAATCATGAGACAGTCTAGTTTCTTAAATTCATAGAAGTGAGTCAGCATGGTAAACACGTCTGTGTCATCACAAATGATGGAGATGCGGGCATCAGAATCTTTCTCAGCTTGTGCGATACCGTGTTGTGTTATTATCACGTCAGCCTCTTCATGGGATGATGAGAGCTCCAATGCTGCTCGACTCCTGCCTCGCACAATGGAAGTCGGTATGGTCTGCAATCCTGCAAGCACTAGCTCATGGTCTTGGGTTACAGTTGCGAGATACTCACTGTCAGCAAGGATTTGCTCACAGAGCAGCCTGTTTAGTTGCTTCTTGTTCGCGGTGCACGTGAGAACAGAATCTCTTGTGGGCAATGGGGTGTTGAGGTCCAGCTTCTGAACTCTGCTGCTCTTGCTTCTCATTGCCCGAGTGCTTGATTTCGGAGAGAAATCATAGTAGCGATCAAAAGCTAGTACTACAGATGCATGAGAAAGATGTTTCGGTAGCCATACTTTGAAGGTTTGGATAAATGTAGCAACTGTGCCACTAGCAGGCAAGTCGACTGTCCACAAAACAGCTGACACATCCATGATAACAACTGTTGGTCGACCCCATGTTCCCTCTGATGTCGCTGCTCTCTATGATTTTCTGAATCCTCCCACAATTTGAAAGACCTTTCTGACCTCCAGGACAGCTACGCAGGAAATCCTTGAAGAAATATTCGTCTGCAGCTTTTGTAGAACCTGAAAAATAAGAATTTTGTTTACCCATTCTTCAGAGTACAAATCGCATTGAAATAATTTATCCTCAGCAAATGAAAACTAACCAATGCTCACCTGGTATTTTCTCCATATTCAGCAGTCAAAAAACAATTTTGGAATCAGCACAACCAAGACGTCATCAAACCACCAGATGGGCAGCACCATCAGCAATAATCTCAACAACTTGAAAAAAATAAGAGGAATAATTAGACATATTGGAACTCACCTTACCATGTGGAAAATAATCCCTGATTTCATTTTAAACCCTATAGAACTACTCAGTCTCGCCCAAAACCATAAAAACGACAGTAAGATCACCAAAATATCTCCACGACTGCCCGGGATATGGGATATTCCTTATTTCGGGGGCGTTTGACCTCCAATGACCTTGAGTATTGACAAATGTGGGTCAAAATGACTCCCAAAGTATCTGCAACCCCTCCAGATCGACTCATCATCCTAAAAAACCCCTAGAAATGAGACCAAGATTATCAAAATCCATCAAGTATTGACCAGGATATGGGATTTTTCAGTTTCGCCGACCATCTTGGAAAATGGAGGCCATATTGAAAAAGCCAACCGGGGGTCAGGTGTACACCCGATGGATTCTTGAACTGGGGTGGTATAAGCTTTCAAAATATGTAAAAATTTGCTTTATAACAAACAATGCAGGGTTCCAGTAAAATCAGGGTCTGTGCTACCGGACTATTAGAATATTTACGTGGGATTGCCTACAATTACCACTAATTAAGATCTGAACCTTTTAATATTTTTTTAACGTAGTAGAATAAAAAGTTTCTAACAATTTTTAACTTTTTAAAGCTCTAACCTTCAAAAATAAATTTAATTCATTCTTTCAAAAAATGGAGTTGAGTCGGCGGAATTGAGTTGGCGGCGATGAGTTGGCTGGAGTTGAGTTGGCTGGAGTTGAGTCGGCGGAGTTGAGTTGGCGGCGATGAGTTTGCTGGAGTTGAGTTGGCTGGAGTTGAGTCAGCGGAGTTGAGTTGGCGGTGATGAGTTGGCGGTGATGAATCGTCCCATCCCGTCATACAGACGTTATAGGGAATTCGATATATTCCAGAATTGGAGGGAAAATTAGAAATTGAATTTTTTGTAAAAGACCACGAGTGGAACACAGAATCCGTAAGACGAGATTAAGTTGGGGAGAAACAAAGTCGCGAAGTGACTGTACATTGAACGGGGTTACCAGAGCGGCACGGAAGTTCTTTTCCCTAGTAGGATTTTTATAAAACTACTTCTTTGAAGTTCTAAAGGCTTTATCAATAAAAGTAGGAGGAATTTTTTAAAAGTTTTGTAAAAGAATCCTTAATATAACAAAATTCACTGTCTGAGTAATAAGGGCTATAAATCCTAAACCCTCTCAGGAACGTACGACAAAACCTTTTTCAGTAGAAAAACTTTGGGATGAAAACCAAAGACATACACATTAGAATAGGTAGCTTTTCTAAAAACTGTAAAAACAGGGAATCTAAAAACGAAATAGTTGATTGTGCTCCATTTCGACAGTAAATTTAATGGAAGGCAAAACATTATTCATCCTATCAAGTATATAATTATGATTTCCATCCATCGGAGAATTTCGCATCGCAAAAATTTGGCTGAAAAACTTTCTTTCAAAAAGATCGATAAAAATATTACTCAGCGTAGCGGAAAAAGCTTATGGAGCTTTTTGAAAGTTTCTCCCAAATATTCTCGCTTCTGACGTTCCTTGGTATCGTTATGTTGATATTTTTTTATTTCCGATGGACATAGGTCATAATTATGGTAAGGTTTTTATCAAGAATTAAAATTTTTCTCTACTGGCATTATCCCATCTCAAATGCAACCATACTACTTTTGCCACCCACTTCACTAAATCTATTTTCTTTTTCACATGCTACTTCTACTGAGGTTCAGAATATTATTATTAAATTAAAAACAAAAAATAACATTCCCAACATTCCAGTACCTATACTAAAGCTTGTTAAAGATAAAATATCCGTCACTTTGGCTAAAATTATGAACCAAAGTATTTCCAAAGGAATATTTACATCAGTGCTAAAAATGGTTGTATAGCATCCCTGTTTAAGGGGGATAATCCTGAACTAGCACCTGGTTAAAGGCCGGTGTGTTCATTATCTGTACAGTATTCAGCAAATTTTTCTAGGAAATTGTAAAGAGTAGAATGCAGCAATAATTTAAATCACAATTTATTATCTTCAAATCAATATGGCTTTCGTAAAATATAAAATAACGGAAGTAGCCATTTTAAATCTTATAGAAAGTGCAAATGTCGTTAAAGAGAATAAGGAAATAATGATTTCTATATTTATAGATTTCACTAAGGCTTTTGAAGTGATAGACAATAATATTCTACTTAACAAATTATATTGTTATGACTTTATAGGAGCTAAGTAGTATGACCTGAAAATGTTAGAGTGCAATGCAATTGCAAATGTTGATCAATGTTGCAAGAAGTTATGCAACAAAAGGGGGAGGGGAATGTTCCAAGAGGTTATGCAACAAGGGGGTTATGCAACAAGAGGAGGGGTTATCCCCCAAGTTGCAATTAACTCCCCCAGCAAGCTGAGTGAGACCTCTTTGGGGGAGAAAGTAGGACTGCCTCACCCACCAAAGGGGTATACGTAACCTAAGAGAGAAAGGAGGAGAGAGGAGTGTTCGCTTGGCTACTGCCAAGCGCATATTGAGCGTTCATCCGAGCGCCCACTGTCTTATAAGATCCTAATCAGTCAGTTGGCTTAACTGGCTGAGTTGCCAGATTGCGCTATTTATTTAATTAAAGCATATATTCTTAACAGTTGACTTAGAAGGCTTCTTACAAGGCGTAAATGGTTTGTTCAGGTGTACATTATTAAGTTTGATTGAAAGATTGCGCTATTTAATTAATTAAAGCATATATTCTGGCTTTCAGCCAGTTGGCATAATCAGCCAGTTGGCTTAACCAGCCAGTTGACGTAGAATACCTAGAAGGCAGATGTATATATTACCTTTTCAGCTGCCAGATTATGCTATTCAGATATTCTTGACAGTTGGTTTAGAAATCCGTCAGTCGGTTTAGAAGGCGGCAATTTGGTATAATTAAATAATAATATCGTTTACAACCAAAAGAATTAAATAAAACACCATTATATCATTCTGTTCTGTGTATTTAGACGAATTATTGGAATCAATTTCACGAAATATATGGAAAAAAATATACAATCAAACGATGGAATATATATGATCAAAAAATAAAATAAAAAATAATAATAGCATAAGAAACATGAACGAGGAATATATATATATATATATATATATATATATATATATATATATATATATATATATGTATAATATAAAATCTACAAAACGATGTAGTATAACCATCAATATATTAGTACAGGGAAAAAAATATATATATATATATTAAGTAATTAAATATATTGAAAATAATAATATTGAAAATAAAAAATAATAATATACAAAACGAAGGAGTGCAATCAGCAACATATTAGTCAGGAAAAAAAAAATATATATATACACAATTATATTAAATAATTAAATATATTGAAAATAAATATACATCAAAATACCTTATGTTCTACGGATCAAAACACTAAACTCACACGTAATCTAGTCTACAGTCACATCATTATTGCTTTACACTACGCGGTAAATACGGCTTAATATTATTTCGCCGCTCAAGTTATACGGATACCTGTACTCGATATAAATGGCCTTCATATCATTCAATACTATTTTTGTGCCCACTTTACATTCAGTTGGTAAGTTATCTTTAAAAACAGCCAGAATACACTCAAAAGCACGCATAAAGAGGGCATCGTTAGCTATCACGTCATTATTAAATACAAGTTTATAAACACTCCTTTCGAATCAAGGGTTTTTTCTTACCGTCCCGAGCTTTTCAATCGTGAACTCTTCTTCACTCTGCATAGCAGCAATTGAAATAATCTTCCAAGTCGTAACGACAGCTACTCATTATATAGAGATACAGCTCTTCAGGGTGAACAGTGTAGGCGAGCTCTGCCCTGTACCGCTCAAGTCCTTTGTACCAAAGTTCTTGATATTTTGAAGAGTCTACACCTTTTAAGTAAGCATCCAGCTCTAGACCATTCTCGCCTTGTTCATTCCTACATTCGATAAATCCGTCGAGCAGAGCGGTGTATGCGTATTCAAGAACCGTGTAAAAATAAATCATATCCGTAACACGCGCGTTTAATATAGGCTTCAGCTTGTGGAATCCGACGATTTCAAACATTCTGTCGAGGATGAATCGGTTTCGCGTGGGGACAAGAACGTTATTATCAGATGCATTCTTCCACATCGGTCGTATATCAATGCATGGCTGATCGTTATTTATACACAACGTACAAACAACGGCCTATGAGGGGCATCACTAATCTGTTCTCTTCTTATACCTACACCTGCAGGTATTTTATAACGGTCCTCACTCCACTTCTCAATTATCACGAAGATTCTATTCATCTCCTAAACATTTAAATAAATAACATTACTTTTGTTTGCTTCCCTGCAAATCGTTTCAAGTATATAGTTAATGGCCCCGGTTTCACGCCTGAACACTCGCAATGACTTCGTCACAGACACATCGTACGCGGCATTGAGAATACTTCTCAAAGGAAGTTCCATCGTATTCGAGGAGTGCACGTCCAGTCGGTTCAAGCTCTGAGATGACTATGAGCAACCGGTGCGCTGTTTAGCTAGGGGAACAGGTGTGGAGGATTGAGTCACACGGGTGAAACGTGTACGGGTTTGATCGGGATCATGTGTTTCGGAGGGGTGAGGTACACGGGTGGGCGGCTCGGCTCGACGGGGGGAGCAAGCCACACCATAAACTGTTGAATCGTGTACGGGTTTGTTCCAACATGAAAGAGTCATGTGAATACTTGTGCCCAATATACTGGGCAATCAGAATTTTTCCGCTACATGAAGCAATACCGGTTTTAATGTTTTATCACTCCCACTCCCCAGAAGGCGCACCAGATATTTTCGTTCATTTTCACGAACTAAGCACATCTTATTCACAATCCGTGCACTATTTGAGAGAAAAATATGCCCATATTTTTCTATTTTGTTTAGCCATCGATACTCGTCTCTAAAGTCTGTTAAAAACTCGCACAGGCTTTTATCCACAACCTCATTACAAACCTCGTCATGATATATAATAATACAGTGGTAAAAATACTTAAGATTCTCCATGATAAAAAGAGTTACATTCTCAACCGTAGAGTACGATTACTCGGTATGATGTAACATGACAATATCGCTTGCCACACCACTCATCAACAAGACTCATTAACCATAACCGTTGCTTATCTTCTGCACGTGTTGTTTCTTCTACTTCGCGGTATATGTAAGCTTTTATAGAGGTTAGGTCTACAACATACTTCAATACATCGCTTGTAGCACGAAATCCTACAATGCCCTCACCAGAATAACCGTAGAGTATTTGTACCTCTTGATCCTTCGCACGGTTCAATGTAGCCTTAAAAGTATCAAAGGAGGGTGGAATAGGGAGTCTTTCAGTATCCACCATATCTTCACACTTTGCAGAATACACTTCATAAACGTTGAATACGTAATATTAAAGGTAGCCATTACTAATTTTCGTCTACGCGAGAAAATACACGTCTGAGCTTAAGGGCTTGCAGAGGTCAACTGAGCACGCAGCGATAGAGATATGTTCAGGTAGTGGCAGGAGTGACGTGACCGATCTTACAGTGGGTGGAGCTTAGGAATGTACACACGCACGCACGCAAAGGAGAAAATGAAACCTTAATTGAAGCAAATATACGTAATAAATAAACATATCGTTAACAATACACACACACACATATATATATATATATATATATATATATATATAAATACAATCAAGGATTAAGGTATCCAAACGGTACGGTATCATAGGTACCAGGACCCTGGTAACCTTTCCTATAGGTGTTACGGCATACCTTCGTACCCCTAAGTTCCTTCACACACACACCCCAGTTTCTGCGCCCGAAAACTGTGGGTCCAGACAGTCAGTTGGGGAGGTTGGTCGCCCTTATCTTCCAAACACGCTAGATCCTTCAACGAGTCAAAGTTAACGACTCGTCGGTTCGCATGGTTAAGCGTGATACCCTTAGCCTTCACGATATATTTCATATCATCCCCCACTATCATCCCCCACCCTCACCCGTACCCCATAGGTTTTTGGCCTTGTTGACAAAAATGAGTCTGCGTATGCACCATCACCATACTCATCCTTGATCTCGTCAGTTTACTCTCCGAGGAATTCCCAATAGGAGGCATGTATTCACCCTCCCTCGCTGTGAATATTATGCTCTCTGTGTTACGTACAGCACCCTCCACCCAAGAGAGTGCAGTAGTCCCCAAAGCTTGATGCGGGCGTAGGCCGTTGTGAAGCTGTCTACAGGTATGTTTGTAACCCGTGAGGTATCTGTGGCCAGTTCGGTGATGTTGTACTTTAATATGTAAGTTTTACCTACATTCACGATCTCCATAACCTCTTTATCGGGAGAGTTGGCATAATCCCAGATTTCACTATAACTTTGTGCCAAATAAACGATCCCTTTACCAGTATTCTGTGCAAATTTCCCCTAAAGACTGTTTAGACACAACTTTGCACTAAAGTGCTTGCCAGGATTTTTAACAATTTGGGAACGGTCAAGCTGTATACCTTCATGGGCAAGGTAACGCTGAATATAAGCCGTTTTTCATCTTCGGTATCAACGTCTCGGGGATATCCCGACACTTCTACCTTATCATTCAAAAAAGAGCTTATGTATGGCGTGAAAAGGTTGGGTAGCTTCTGAAACCTCCACACCTCATGTATCATCAATATTCTGTACCCATGCCGAGCGGCTAGGTCCAGCTCACGGCTTGTATATACACCTCTGATCTTACGCTGGTTGGAAGTATGGTTACAATCACCGTTGTTCTCCTCTGCGCACATCACGCACAGAGGGAAACATGAGCTTGTGGTCTATAACGACGGGTAAGATCGGCATCCATAAATCGCGAGGGGGGAACACGTCTACGAAAGAGAGTTCAAAGTAGCGTTCATTCAAGTTAGCTGAGAACTCTTCGATGGTTGGCATGGCGGGACCCACCAGTTTTTCAGGCGCACCTACAGGGAACGGATTGTTCTTCATCACGTAGGGATAAAAAGAACAGAAGTCGTAGTAATGGTGTTTCACGCCTTCATTAGGCGGAAAGTATAGCTTGAATGGGTTTGTACGCCCTCCAAACAAGCTGTCGCCGCATTTGAGGTGTTCCAACACCAATGAACGTTTGATGGCCCTTATTTCTTCATGGTACTGGCCATCTGTTTCCATCCGTGCCTCATACTCACGCTCCCACACGATCCTCTGAGTGAAGTGGAAGCCTATAAGTTAATCGCGGTTACGGGTCCATGCAAGGCTGTCGGCAGGGAATCTTCCATGGAGGTCCCCTGTGACGGCACGCTCAGGGCGTGGGCATCCATGCCACCAGCAGCAGTTAAAGGAGTACACAGTCTTCTCACCAGTGGTTGGATCCTCACTAAGGCCATCAACCCAAAAAAAACACGACCATTGACGTTAATGGGTAATTCCCCCGGGTTGCGGGCGTGTTTTATGTATACCCCTGTCTGTTGCTGTAGGTGTATGAGCCAGTAAATAGCCTTGTTCCCATAACTGCGAGGATTGTTTCTGTGAATGAAGGGTAAGGTGTCTTTAGGCATGAAGTTATTTTTGAACACCGTAAAATATAATGAGGCGATCGTGCTTGCGACTTGCAACGGATCGCATTTGAAACGGTCTATGTACATCCTTCTAAAGGCCTGGAAACATACTGTAAGCACGCGCACATCAATCACGCAATAACGTTCATATTCGTCAGCTATATTATATGGACTAGCTTCATTAAAACTGTTGTAGTAGCGGTCAAAATCTTCATGCTCACTGTCACTCATGTTAGTGTAGTTAAATTAATGTTTGGGTGAAAGCAGTCGTACGTAGTTTAAATTTGCGCTGGCGTGGAATGTGTAAGGGAAATGCCCTTTTGAAACTTCAGCCGCTAAGCCCATGACCTTGGGTAGCTTTGCTAATTTACTAGGTGTGAGCAGCATGGCTTCTTTAAACTGTACTTGTATATACACCTCTGATCTTACGCTGGTTGGAAGTATGGTTACAATCACCGTTGTTCTCCTCTGCGCACATCACGCACAGAGGGAAACATGAGCTTGTGGTCTATAACGACGGGTAAGATCGGCATCCATAAATCGCGAGGGGGGAACACGTCTACGAAAGAGAGTTCAAAGTAGCGTTCATTCAAGTTAGCTGAGAACTCTTCGATGGTTGGCATGGCGGGACCCACCAGTTTTTCAGGCGCACCTACAGGGAACGGATTGTTCTTCATCACGTAGGGATAAAAAGAACAGAAGTCGTAGTAATGGTGTTTCACGCCTTCATTAGGCGGAAAGTATAGCTTGAATGGGTTTGTACGCCCTCCAAACAAGCTGTCGCCGCATTTGAGGTGTTCCAACACCAATGAACGTTTGATGGCCCTTATTTCTTCATGGTACTGGCCATCTGTTTCCATCCGTGCCTCATACTCACGCTCCCACACGATCCTCTGAGTGAAGTGGGAGCCTCTATTCTGCATCTGTATTAGTTTGTTGCCTCTTTTCAAGGGATCACCTGTAAATATCGCAGACGATACGTGTTCAAGCAACTCCTTATAAAGGAACTGTGTGTCAAATTTTGCCCGTATGGACAAGAATATACAGTCATTTTTTTTAACTTGTCCGCTAATTTGACAATATAGGCTACAGTTTCACAGGGATGTCGTGTGCAATCGTTTTAAAAACGTTTGTCCGTTTACCACATTTGTGACACTCATCACACTCGAACTCCATGCACTCATCACAGATAGTCTGACTTACGAATAAATGTGGAATAACCTCTTTGGTTTCAGCGTTCGTGTAAGTTTCTTTCGATATCGTAGTACACGGTTATACAAGGGTTATTTTTAGGCTTAGCATCTTTCATATAAAATACATGCTTCACTCCATCCGCCTTATATTTTTCATGACATGTAGAACAGTGAATTTCGTCGCATTTATGCACAAACTTGCCCTAATTATCCATCATATGAAACATGCTACATTCATTTTCCTGCAAGTGCCAATTGATTTATGGAGCTCAAAGCATATATTATTGAAAAATTTACGTCTACACACATTACATTCCCTCTTCTCAGGTTCAACTACACGACTTTCACATTTGGGGCTTTTACACTGTTCACATAACATGTAGGACTACTTACAATGTTTCACTATATCATCCGCAAACTCGAGACATCCCTTACACAAATCATGATGCCTTCCATATTTTCGACTTTTATCATAACTAGCGTAGAGTCCTTATATCAAGAATGGGGAGATACGATGTTTCTGACAATCCTAAAATACTGTAAGTAGAGGTCTTGTACGATCTCTCACACAGCTTTTAAAAACATACACAGTCCTACGACGATCATCCATTCCAAATACAACTACACGAACATTCATTTCCTGTTCTACCCTTCTCAGCTCTTCAGGACCCATATTACACTCAAACTCAGTTTACAATCTGAAGCCAGTTTACGGGCACGCTGCACAACCGTAGGTAGCCAGATATTATACGCGATTGTATTTAATACAGTGAACATATGAGCTAAGACTATTGCTATAAAGCCGCAACCACGATCGACGTTTATATGCTTTCTGTAAATAACCTGAGAATTGAAATTAAGAGTATAAGGTGTGGCGCTATGACCCACAACCTCAATACTGAAGGCTGTACTACTTTGAAAGGCCTGCATTATACGGCCCAAGATGTATTCTGTGTCTACAGCTGCCAAGCGTCTGAACGGTATTACTACCCAAAAATCGTCTACGTCCCCCTCATCTGACCCGAACCTGAAGGACAACCTCGTCCGGGCTTCACGTTCGTCGCTGTTCTGAAGGGCAAACTCCACAATACGTTCAACTACGCGTCGCAGTCCAACACCGTTGCTATACATGGCGCCAGAGTCAACCCTGACCACGTACCGATTTCTAGTCAGGGCAGGGGTGGGGGTAGCGGTGCGCACCAACTCGAATGTTATACCTTCCTCCACAGCATGAGAAGCTGCTGGTGTGGAGGAAGTACCGGAGCTGAACAGGAATAAGGGGGTATATTTGAGGAAGTTACTATTGTGGGGATGGTGTCGTAAGACGTAGAGTGTTGGGGTTCTATTACTGGGGCCTAACAACCGTGGCAATCCTGGCACGCTTCATACCTGACGTGGAGGGCTCTTCATCATGTTTCCGCTTTGAATTGCCGCGTGCTACAGGTATCCCCGGTGAGGGTTCGTCAGCAGGGATGGAGTCTGTAGCTACACGTTCAACGGGGTCATCTGTAATATCGATGATGGTGGGCTGTACATCGTCGTCATTCACGGTTCTCTGGAAAAAGAAAAACAAGAATATAAGGAGCAGCACTTAAATTTTTTATATTTGTAAATGACCCACTTAGGGGTGTGACGTTTTAGAGATGGAATCTGTAGAAAAATTCAGGTTCACAAGCCCATCCACATGTATTATATCTGGCCCTACAGGATGTGGTAAAACTGTGTTTATGCTTAAAATCATTAAAGATAAGAGGGAGATGGTCTCAAAATTTGTGCATAAAGTAATATGGTGCTATTCGACGTATCAGGCAGTGTTCAACGAGTACCAAGATGAAATTTTGTTCCACAAAGGTGTATATGACGTTAATTCGTTAAAGGAAATGATACAGTCATTGTAATTGACGATCTCATGTTGGAAATGGATAAAACGTTTGCCGAGACATTTACAGTGTTTCCCACCATCTTAACATAAGCGTATTCTTCATTAATCAGAATCTATTTTTCAAAAATAGATACATGCCCGATGTGTCGTTAAATACACAATATCTAGTCTTATTCGCACAACGTAGAGATGTGTCACAAATTGGGGTATTAGCCAATCAAATGTTCCCGAATCAGCGTAAAGAGTTTTTGGAGTTTATAAAAGCCACAAGTCAGCGTTACGGATATCTGATTTGTGACCTTCACCCGCGAAACACGTTTAGGGTGCTTCTAAGAACGAATATATTCCCAAACGATCCTGGAACGTGTATAATCCAGAATGAAAAATAGGCTGAAGAAATATCGTAAATTAGTAAAAATCTATCAACGATTGCCCCGGGCACTGCAACAGATGTTTGTTAAAAATATCGACTCTGACTTTTTAAAATGCATCTGTGAAATCTGTCTTAATGTTATAAAATGTAATGTGCCAATGAAACCCCCTCGCTTACGTCGTTACAAGAACATAATACGTGCGCTCGCTCGTAAAAGTCAAACTGTGGGGAAGAAAAAGCGAATTATTGTACAAAGAGGGGGATCATTCCTCCCCATCTTATTTTCAGTTTTGGGACCTTTACTGACTAGATTAATATAATGAAGAAAGTGGTAGTGATTCCGCACGAGGTGTATGCTTCATTGCAAAGTTCAAAGATTCCAGACACGGCTCTAGAACCCCGTAAAAGCAGGCTTAAAAGAATGGAAAGCGAGTTGCTAGCCCTATTAAACAGTGAAAAGTCACCTGATGAGAAAAGGATCTTGTACCAAGAGCTTTGCAGAAATTTCTTCATGAGTACGAAGATTATAAGAATCCGACAGAGCTCCCCGTGGTTATTAGGCACAGCGCGAGCAACGCTGAGCATGGCGACATAGGACCTGGGCCCGACGTTAGAGATGACCAACCAAAGAATAACGGAACGCAACACATCGAACATGTATTAAAAAGTAGTCTCCCACATACATTGAGGAATAAAGGCTTAAGTCTTTATAATCTATTGAGTGAGGACCCCATCATACAGTGGGCCGATACAGGCGAGGTCATTGTTGAAGGAACAAGGGTACAGGGATCCAATATCGTGACATTGTCCATGATCTGGTGAGAAAGTGGGACAGGCCCTCACCAACAGGATGGAAGCATATTAAAGCAAGACTACAACAAATAAATGTCCCCAAAACATTGATAGGTAATCTGAATAGGTTAAAAGACTTGGATCAAGTCTCGCATGTGTCACAACTGAGTACGCCATCGCCCCAGCAGTAGCGTCTCTGAAGAGGAGAAAGAAGAGAACAAACGGCCAACCTTATCCACGTGTCTCTAAAATACGCAAATGGCTAACATATTAAGTAAACGCTATTATGACATTTCTAACCCCGCCTCCTATGGAGGCGTTAATAGACTGTACAGAGGTGTTTACGGAGTAGGAAAAAAAGATGTTGAGAGGTTTTTGCGGGAGCAGGATGCTTATACACTTCATAAACTGGTGAGAAAAAGGTTTAAAAAGGCCAAGACAACAGTGGCTTTGATTGACGCTATTTGGCAAGCGGATTTAACAGATATAGAAAGATATTCAGTGTATAATGATAGCTACCGCTACATCCTATTCATAATAGATGTATTCTCTAGATATCTGTGGCTAATTCCTCTGAAAAATAAATCGCCTGAAACAGTTGCTAAAGCTACCAAAATGTTGATGTTAAAGGAAGATAGGGTTCCTGGCTATTTTTTTACCGATATGGGGAAGGAATTTATAGGTCGCGCTTTTTTGAACATGCTGACGGAGTTTAATATCAGTTACTACACTAGCAGTTCTATACATAAGGCGTCTTTAGCTGAAAGAGTTTAACGTACCATAAAGGAGCGCATGCATCGCTATTTTACACCTAAAAACACATACAGATATATAAACATTCTGGGGTCATTGGCGTCGTCATACAACACCTAACGATGTTTTAGAAAGAGGTACGCGCCCATAGGTGAGAAGAGATGGAGCACTGCCGCCACACTCTACAGTCTACACATTTCAAAATCAATGATTATGTAAGGCTATCGCGTTCGGGAAATAAATTCGCGAAGGGTTTTCAGGAAGGATGGACACGTGAGATTTTTAAAGTTAGTGCTGAGATCTAATGGCGAGATAATGATGTATTACGTTGAAGATTTGAATGGGGAAGAAATCGCAGGAGGCTTTTACATCGAGGAGTTGCAGAAAGTGACATTTAATTTAGGAAAAATTGTTTAAAATTTAAAAACTTTTAGGCAGCAAAAGTTCAGGAAAGAGAAAAATGTACCTGGTGAAATGGCTGGGTTACCCAGAACGCTTCAACACCTATATAAAAGCTGATGCAATAATAAAGCTTAAATAGTATGCAACATGGCTCCTAACCACTTCTATGTCACACTCCCATCCTCTTCTTCTCTCTCTGTACATCCCAACAACACCCTCGCCAACTTTGTGACAGAACTCCACGGACCCATTGAATTGGAGCGTGATTCGTATGAGGTGGGTTTATGTGAACTCCAGTTAGCCACCAAATTTTTAACTCTTGAAAATGATCAGATCATATTTTTGGTCCTTAGAAGAGTCGATGAGTGTGAAAAAATAGGCATAACCTTAGACAATACTATGCGATCAGTCCTGTTCGATGAGGTACAGTACTATAGTACAAATGTAACACTAGGAATCGGTCATTATGACAGCCATGGACATTGTGACGGGGTTAAACAAGAGTCTTGAAAAGTCGTACCTGACAAACGATTTACTTTTTGAAGTCGTAAACAGGCACGCCTGCACGCACGTTAAAGTTAAAATCAACGTTTAGTAGAAATATTAAAGATAAAGAGCTGTTCACAATTGTGGCCGAGGGCCGATATAGTGCAGCTCTCCAAAGAAATACCTTTCACGAGACACAACATGACTTGTCCAGCTTAATGTATCAGTTGAAGATAGAGAAATTGAGTGAAAGCTGCCCATCCCCAGACATGTGCTATATTTACAGCAATATCGTAGAGCATCAATTTGTTGGGGACACCCAGGCGCGCCTGCTGTGCATTGCACACATCCCCAACCGTAGAGGGAAATGTTTGAGCATTACATATGACAAGCCCCATTATGTGAATGTTGCGACTAATCTATTAACCAATATCTCGATATATATAAGAACAATTGAGGGAAAAAATTTCCCATTCGGTGATGGGAGCTTAACAGTGAAGCTACACTTTCGTCGCATTCAGTTATAATGACCCGAAGGCCTTTCACAGTCAATCGAGGGGTGAGTTATCAGCGTGGGAGTGAGCTTGGATCCATTTTTTCAACCATATTACGCACCGCTGTCCCACTGTTGAAGAGGGGACTAGATACCTCGGGAGGAAGGCGTTACAATCAAGTTTTAACGCAGTAGAAGACATAATGAGTGGAACTAAGCCTAAAGAAGCTCTAAAAAACATTTAAAACGTACACGGGACGAAATCGTCAAAGATGCAAAGAGAAAAATGCGTGGTGGCGGAAAGAAGAGAGCTGCCAGGAAGAAAGGGTTACCAACACGTGGCGCTAAACGTAAAATGACATAAAAAAAGAAGTGCTCTAAGCGTATGAAGCCTATGGCTGATCATTTTTTTAACTGATATAAGCTGAGGACACTACTCTCACGAATCATAAGCTGATTACTACTCGTCGAGAGAGGTGATACTATTTCTGACTCGTCATGGCGCGTTTTATCCATCCGTGTAGTTCACAATGCTGTAAATCGGAACTGTCCCTCTTTGATATGCCCCCTACTCAGGTCTCTGTTGAGCATAGCGACTTCATTATAATTAACCCATTAAACACAATTAGTTCATTAGTTCACTGAGTGCTCCTATAGAATTCGTGATACCCAGCTCAGGCCCATACCTTTTTGATCCGAGCTGCATGCACATGTACGCTAAACTGCGTACAGCCCATTCAGATGGAACGGACTGCGATGATAGTTACTCTGCATACCCTGAAACCAACTTTTACACTCCATATTCAGCCAGTGTGAGGTGTATTTAAATCAGGTTAACATCTCGGCAGGAACGGGCTATTATCACCTACGAGCCGATCAGGAAAATGTCCTCAACTTTTCAAAAGAAGCGGAGGACACCTTTTTAACCGCCGAGGGCTATTGCAGACTAAAGATGAAAGTAGTATACAGGATAAATTTAAAAATTCTAAAAAAAAGATATACGAGTGTTTTGGGCGTCTTCATACAGACTTCACGTTCTAGGAGAAACTGCTTATGAACGGCGTCGACCTGAAACTAAAGCTCAACCGCACGAGTCCTGAGATCTGTATAAATCTGGGGCCTGATCAATAAGAGGGCGCCAAACTCGTTGTGATTCACATCATGGAGACATATTTACGTGTACGGGAGTGAAATTAAGTGCATCGAAATATGTAGAAATTCAAAAAAATTGAATGCACGCACCAGAAAAATACCCAATTAACAGAGTACAGATCAAACTATACACTGTGCCCGCATGGTTGGCCTCGAAGCAACTAGAAAACGTGGCCCTGGGAGTTCTACCTAAAAGGATATTAATTTGAATGCAGGATCACGCTTCGACGAATGGAAAATATAAAAATGCGCCTTTAAGTTCGAGAATTTCGGCCTTAAAATATAACTCTATACGTAAGTGTTGTCGCATTGGAGGGCAGCCTATGATTGCTGATTACTCATCAGACGCTGTGTTCCCACTCTGCGGGAGAGCTTATAGTAGCGTGGCTCATAATGCCGGTGCCTGTGACGAGCTTGGGTTTGGCGTAACGCAGAATGAATTTCTCGAAGAATTTAACCTTTACTCATTTGATATTACCCCTGACTTATCTGCTAGTATAAATACACACTTAAGTCCACATCAAAGTGGGAACATCTCAGTCAGGTTGGAATTTGCCAACCCTATAGACTCGCCTATTGTGTACTCGTGTACCTCGAATCACAGGTTGTAATAGAAGTTGACTGTTTCAGGAACGTCGTCACAGACTTTTAAAATGGACGCGAATACACTCCAGAGAGTAATGAAAAGTGGCTGAATCACACGCTCCAAATTTATCGGCGCGTTTGCGAAGAATGAAATATTGAAATTGCCAACTACGAGAGATTAGTATGGGATTATCGTAAACACCGACATTGTTGTTAATGTGGGAATTCATTGATTTGCAATCTATTTTGAAAATAGGGAAAGAATGTACTATTTGGATTCACTCAGCACTCAGCCCTGGACTGACCCTGAGGATGTACAATTTATCGAACAGATTCATGTCTCTGAAATTGTCTGGAATCCTTACCACCTCCAAGGATATTTTAGTAATACTTGTGGCATGCATTGCCTTTCATTTCTCCTGCACGTCACGTGGGAAGGGATTTATAATTTTTTTAAATTATTCGATTTGTGCGACACTGAAATGAATGATGAAACGGTATGCAGACAAATAAAAAAATGGTTTCCATATGCTCGCATTCGTTGTATTGTGTAAAGATGTATATATATTTGTAACTATATTGTGTAAAGGTGTATATATATATATATATGTATATATATATTTGTAACTATATTGTGTAAAGGTGTATATACATTTGTAACTGTAAAATGTCTCCATTAAGACTTATTTAATGGACGCCCCCGTTCTGTAAGCCGCTTTGTACATGTTTTCTACCATTTAATAAATTATATGAAAATACAATGTGTTTTGTTCTTAACCCCAAAAAACTTACATTAGTTCCTCGATGACCTAGCATTCGTTGGATCGGATGTGAGCCAATACTTCGACCCCTGTATTCAGGCCCATGGGCTGGCTGCGCGGTAAAATCTCCAAATCTTTTATTTCCCTTTCCTCAAAGCTGTCACGAAAAGTTGCTATAACATGTTCGAGCTCCGTATCGGTCCTTTAAAGGGAAATTAACATGATTAGTTCATACTGATTCTTTTTAATTAAAGTCCATTTTTTCAAAAATCGATTTGTGTTCAGAAATCATAGCTCAGTGCTAATGCAAACTAGACTTTAATTGAGGATACCTGCTAATGAAACATTTACTTAAAATGCGGGGAGTAGACAAAAAACTTAGACTAGTTTCTCGATGACCTGGCATTCGTTGGACCGGATGTGAGCCAATACCTCGACCTCGGGATTCAGGTCCCTGGGTTGGCTGTGCGGTAAAGCCTCAAAATCATTTATTCCCCTTTAGTCAAAACGAACAGTAGCTATAACACAATCAAGTTCCGCTTCGGTCCTTTAAGGAGAAATTAACATGATTAATTCATACTGAATCATTTAAGGTGAAGTTAAATTAAAGTTTAATTATGCCGGGTTAGGCTACGCTAGGTTAGGTTATATTAAGAGATGAATGGCAAAACGCTGGGTATTGGAATCCACGTTAAACCGTAGGTCTAGGGTGGGGTGAAAAGTTTGAACTTCCGGGCTAGGTTAGGCTAGGTTATATTATACCCGGATATGTCAAGCTAAGTTAGGCTATATTATATCCGGTTAGGTAGGTTAGGTTAAGTTATATCATACCCGTAACGATCCCGGTTGTTAACACATGCAGCCATATATATATATATTATATATACATATATATATATATATATATATATATATATATGTATATGGGGAGGGAGCTTCAATAAGAGGAAACGCTGGGGTGTTGGATTCCCCGTTAAACCGTAGGTCTAGAGTAGGGTGGAAGGTTTGACCTTATGGGCTAGGTTAGGTTAGGTTATATTATAGCCGGTTAGGTTATATTATAACTGGTTAGGATATGCTAGGTTAGGGTATAATATGATCCGTTTAGGGTATGCTAAGTTAGGTTATATTACGCCTGGTCAGGCTATGCTAGGTTAGGTTAGGCTAGGTTAGGTTATATTATTATAAACGAGAAAGAGCTCTGGGATTAATTTTTTCGTTATAGAACACAGGAAAAACTCAGAATGAAAGGAAAAAATTAGATTACTAAATAAATTATAAACGAGAAAGAATCCACCATGGTTAGGTTAGGTTAGGCTAGGTTAGGCTATTTTATTATAAAGAGAAAGAGTCCTGTGCAGATATATATATATATATATATATATATATATATATATATATATATATAGGCTAGGTTCGGTCAGGCTATATTATGTCCCGGTTACGTTCAGTTGTGCTAGGTTAGGTTAGGCTAGGTTAGGCTATATGTCCTGGCTAGGCTAGGCTAGGTTAGGTTAGGCTAGGTTAGGCTATATGTCCTGGCTAGGCTAGGCTAGGTTAGGTTATATTATGGCCGACTAGGTTCAGTTATGTTAGGTTAGGTTATGATAGGTTAGGTTATATTATTATAAACGAGAAAGAATCTTAGGATTAATTTTTTCGTTGTAGAAAACAGGATAAACTCAGAATAAAAGGAAAAAATTAGATTAAATAAATTATAAACGAGAAAGAGTCCACCATTTTAGGTTAGGTTAGAATAGGTTAGGTTATATTATATCTGGTTAGGCCATTCTAGGTTAGGCTATATTACGCCCGATCAGGCTATGCTAGGTTAGGCTAGGTTAGACTAGGTTATATTATGAACCGGTTAGGCTATGCTAGGTTGTATTATACCCGGTCAGGCTATGCTAGGTTAGGATAGGTTAGGTTATGCTATATTATGTCCTGGTCAGGCTATGCTAGGTTAGGTTATATTAACGACCAATATATATATGGAGGGAGTTGCAATAAGAGAAAACGCGCAGCAAATTGTAATCACAAAGCAGATATCCTTTCACGTCGTCTTATTACGAATTTTAAAAATTATAATACTTGCAATGAATGAAACGTTGTATATAGCCTGAATCACAAATTATTACGTAATTACTTACATTTCAAATGTTTCCGCTGGTTCTTTCTCGTCGTCAGAAATTTCTGCAACAGTCTGCGTTGAAAGTAGCACATTCCGGTCTACAGCGTTGAAAATTACACGCGTTGCCTCGGCATAGAAATCTTTATCTTCAAACAATTCCGGAGAGATGTAGAGTTACTGCGATTGGCTCATGGTGAGATTTTTCTACAGCACTTACCGATAAAAACAACTGAATTGGAAGCCTCTGATGAAAGTTCCCCTTTATAGATGGGGTCGTAACTGTGAACATCTCACAATACCCGAATCGCGAGTTTCCTATTGGTCATCGGCGAAATTTGGGCTGGGGATAATGTGCGAGTGATGCCATCCACCAACCAGCGGTCCTGGGGCTCCGCCCAAAGGGTTGTGATTAGCTACCACATGAAATCTGGGGCGTGTCAAATATATCTTGCCCGTTCCAGAGCCGTCGAGAGAGAAACGCATTGTTTGGAAAATAAATCGTGCTTTCTGGGGCGCCGATGAGATGGGTGGGAGAAGGGAAAATGGAATAACCATTTATATGTGAGAGGCTTAGCGATGCTGGAAAATAAATTTATAGATCGGTTTATGTTGCCCATCTAAAATAGATTCGGAAAATTTATTATTTCCTCTGAAAAGTAATTCGTCAGAAACTGGAAGATAATTTTAAAAATCAATTGCCCGTGAAGTCGAAGCAATTCTAGTAGGTATACGTTTATGACATCCGTCTAAATAAAAATGGAAAAATCATCTGTGCGTGAAGGCTCGGCCTACCGTACTATACAGTAACTGGGTATATTAGGTCCTCACCTGTATAGCTGTCAGGTAGTCAGAAAAGGAAGGTTTTTAGTGACAATCGAAGATATATTTTGAATTCGAGTACAATTGGCGTATGTTTGAGAGATAGACAATCACTAAACTGGAAAATAAATTGCCCGTGAAGCATGGATGTATCATAAGCGTGTGAGTTTAATCTTTATGATGTCTATGTCATAAAACTGGAAAATTGCTCTTAATATATTATATATATATATATATATATATATATATGAGAAGAAAGAGAGAGAAAGAGAGGGGGGTGAATAAACAAACAGATAAACAACATGACCGAGTGTTGCAATACAGTTTAACGGGGGAATTTAATCAAACCCCCCAAAAGTGGAAGAAAAGGTTTTCAGCTGCGAGAGAGAGATGGAGAGGGAGATAAGTTCTGTTTGGAAAATAAACAATATTATTTTATCAATTGTTTTATCATCATCATTATATATATATTTATTTATATATATTTTTAATGTATATATTCCTCGTTTGTATTTCTTATATTATCGAATGTATATTTCATGAAACATTCCAATAATTCGTCTAAATAAACAGAATGATGTAATGGTGTTTTATTTAGTTCTTTTGGTTGTAAACGATATTATTATTTAATTATACCAAGTGGCTGCCTTCTAAGCAGACTGACGGATGTACATACGTCTGTGTACAATAATAAGAGTTTCACTGATTGTAAAATACGTGATGAAGAACAATTCGTACTTGCTAGTGTCTCTCTTCACATGAAGGTCAAGTTGGGGCCCCGTCTCTAGGCATGGTTTGGTGGAGGAGCGAGTTGCTCTCCACCTGGGTTCGAGAACCGGTGATGGTAGGCGACGTGTAAACTAATACTCCTTTTAAATAATGGAGGGAATTGTTTCTGTTCATATAATTGTTGAGTGTGTGTGTGTGTGTGTGTGTTTTTTGTACTAATTAGTAGTTTCTGTAGTAAATGATAAATATTTTTCACAAAGTGCTTTCGTTATTCTCGGTAAATCGTCTTATTCCACTTCCTGTATATTCGTAAATCATGCATAAATGATTATATATATATATATATATATATATATATATATATATTTAATGTAAAGAACGACGCTTGTTTAGAAGAACGTTCCGCACAAGATGAGGAGGGAACGAACAAATGAAAAATGAGGTAACCACCCGGAATCTGTTTATTTCTCTCTCTCTCTCATATATATATATATATATATATATATATATACATACAGAAATCGCCTCCAAAGTTCAGCAATATTCTCGCAGTAGTATCTCTGTTATTAATTGAGCTAGAACGTTCATTTTTGGCTAAATTAGAGTTCTAAGTATGCTAATGAAGATGTTGAGTTTTTGGAATAGTTTTTCATGTTTTATATATATATTTTTTTATTTTTTTATTATACCGAACTTTGGGTGAACTTTTGGCTGGCGATAGAGGTGAAAAAAGTAGTTCGCTTCATAAGGTTTTCAACCATACTTCTAGTGTCGTAAGGTTATTATAACCCAAACCACGCGATAGAGGAAGGGAGAAAATAGTGATATCCATCAAAAACACGTTTTCGCCTGTGGTGGCGCTTAGGTACCGTAAGACGCGCGACCTCTCATATATATATATATATATATATATATATATATATATATATATATACACGTATGAAGGGGTTGACACCCATCTCTAGATATCTGTGGGCAATTCCTCTGAAATATATATATATATATATATATATATGAGAGAGAGAGAAATAAACAGACAAACATGACCGAGACGTGGAAGGATGTTTACGCTCCGCCTTAAACCTACAGCTTAACACGGACCACCAGCAACCACTAGGATAGCCAGAGTTCCCATTTATCTACCAATCGTGGAAGGATGCACCGTCACCGGGTCTCGAACCCGGCGTGTATAATCGCCTATATAGTTGTGTGTGTGTGTGTGTGTGTGAGATATTTTATGGGCGTATAGGCTGCAGTGTACGTGCATTTGTCCAAACGTTGTATACACTGTGCCAACTGGCTGATAATGCCTGTAGGCACTGGCTTCTACGCCAAGCTGCTGATTAGGAGCTTATAAAACAGCAAGCGCTGGGATGAAGTCTTAATATGCGCTTGGCTCCTGTCAAGTGAACACCTATCTTCCTCTCTCTCCTCCTCCTCCTCCTCTTTCTCTTAGGTTAGGTATACCCCTTTGTGGGGTGAGACCGTCCCACCTTCTCCCCCAGCTTGCTGTGGGAGTTCTTTGCAACTTGGGGGATACCCCTCCCCCTTGTTGCATAACCTCTTCTAACATTTCCTTTGCAACAATTATCAACATTTGCAATTGCATTGCACTCTAACATTTTGCGGTCGTACTACTGAGCTATCAGTGATTGATTTAAAAGATATTTGCCCAATAGATATCAATTTGTATCATTAAATAGGGTCAAACAAGGATTTTGTGAAGGAGCACGAAGCTCAAAACCAGCAGAGCTCACCCATGATGTTAAATGAATTCAAGGTTGTTTTTCTCTTTAAGACATAAGTACAATATACGAAAGTAAAAAAAAATCAAAATTTAAAAAAATTTAAAAAAAATTAATAAAATTTAATAAAATTAAAATAAAAAAATATAAGTAAAATTTCAAAAACGAAATCTTACGACGAGGACAAAACCGTCTCGTTATGGCACGTCCGTTTGATTTCAGTATCGTGAGTGAAATGAAAATTATGATATTTTCGACTCAGTTTTATAAGGGAGCAGGAAGCTCAAAACTGTAAATGTAGAATAATTCAAGGTCACTCTTTTCAGAGACTAAGACGGGCAATGTAATACCAGACAATAAATATAGAAAATTGAATAGAAAAAAATTAAAAAGTATTTATTTCATTTTTAAATAGCGTAAGTAACTGAAATCATGACCATACTGTGTGACTTCGTATTCTTCATGATTTTCATTTAAGAACACTCCGATTGCTTCTTTTATAGGTTATATTGTTCGAGAAAGTGATAATGTATTTATAATCATCAAATATTCCAAGATGAAACTTTCCAGCCTCAGAATGTAGAAGGATATAGTAATTTGGAGGGACATAGACAGGGGGTGGGAGCTACGGGGGCTTCATCTCCCCCAGAAATAAAATCAATGGTTTGATATTTCTATGCATTTTTTAAAAATTATAAGCACATGTTTAATTATTGTAATACATTTATGAATGTGTTTTTACTCATTTATAATATATATAATCCAAACCCACAAGGAAAAAGAAAATGATTCCAAGGCCTTTCGTGTATTCGGAAGTACACCTCGTCAGATTCCCTGACAAGGTGTACTTCTGAATACACGAAAGGCCTTGGAATCATTTTTCTTTTTCCTTGTGGATTTGCATCATTCATTCATTTCACGTGTTTACTTGTGAAATTCATCCCATATACATATATATATATATAATATATATATATATTAGCCCCTCCCGCAAAGATATTTTGGCTACGCCCCTGAATTAGTAAGTAAGATAATTTCTTAAACCCTCCATTTTATTAAGGAAGAAATGAGTTCTCTTAGCACCTTCAGTAACCTCTTCATAAACTAATACTTTCAGGCAGAGTAATTTAGTTCTTGTACATGGGTAAACGTTATTAGGAACGTGTGTTCTATTCTACCCAAGACAATATTCACAGTAATGTCGAACCCATAAATAAGTCATTCATTTTATGTTTGAAAGCCATATAATGTGTATACCACCAGTGACGTTTACCGAAACCATAAACATCGACATTTTGCATATTTTCCCAAGCCTCAGAAACGAAACTTTCAAGAGGCTGGGGAGACATCCTGCTGTCATAATGGTGAACAAAAGACTAAACAAAATGCAAAACATAACCGTCTTTAATAGTCTTGGACTAGTGCATTGGGTAGGCAGAATATTATATATATATATAAGTTCAATAAAGGTATATAATTATAACTACATGTATATAAGGGTACTTACCCTTGTATATTGTATTTGTATACTCGCGCATACACCCCCTCATCCCCTTGTGACGTCATACACCATTTGTCTATCAATCTTCTTCCTTTGACCCCACCCACCAAATCGTAGTTTCTCATATTTCTTCATACGGGATGGCTTGATAATGAGCGAAAGCGTGCAAAATGTATCTTTTAGTAGGAAACTTCGCGCGCTGACAATATGTACATTTAATCTGTTAAAAATGGCATATATCAAATCCGCCACACTAGTTGAATTTATATTATACTGTACATTCAAGGTACGCATGGCGTTTTAAGTTGTAAGAGCTAATATGAAAAAAAGAAATATGATATTGGATTAAGAGGGCGCGATCGAAAGATTTCGTCTAATTGCGCTAATTTATATTGATATATTTATGCTTCTAAAGTTTGGCAAAATTAATGGTCAGGCAAAGCCTACCATGCCTACCCTATAAAAACGCCTCATATATAATATATATATATATCAATGTTACACACAGACCGTGCATGGAACAAGGAACTCTTCTGGAAAAATTAAATCCACTATAGTTTGAATAAGTAATGGTAAGTGACAAATACACTAGTTTTTCTTTTTCATGGTGTTAGCCCGACGTGGCCAACAGGTCACTCGCAGAGGCGCCACCAAAATATAGCTTCCTTCCCAGCTATCTGCGAAGCAGATAGGATCAAGCGTTGGGACAGGATCTAGGATTTACAGCTACACCTAGCCTACTATATTCAGAACCTCAGTATACGCAAGAAACTCGTTGCATTAACGTCGGATTGAATGCAATCAAAGAAAAAAGGGGTAACTATTGTATTTTCAGTAGAAAACCAAAACTATAGTATTTGTCATTTACCATTACTTATTCGAAGTATACTTTAGGTTTCTTTAGGTGAGTTCGAACGACGGTTCAGGATCGACCTACGATCGACCCCTCTGCAGCATCCCGCCTCATTTGCGGGATTTGGTGAAGGAAGGAATTGTCTCTCGTAGCCAGCCACGCATGGCTAATCAGGGACTTCGGACAGGAATCTGTCCAGCTGGTTCTTGAAGTTATTCCGGTCGGTCTGCTGGAGATTCCTCACTTCTTTTCGTAGGATATTGAAAAGCTTTGGGCCTCGTATTCTGAGGGTATTTTCCATCCTCATTTTCATGGCCCCTTGTCCCACCGCAGCTGGGACAGTGCAAAATCTGCCTCTTCTCTCATTTCAGTTTGTTTCTATTTCATTTGTAAGGTTAGAGACAGAGCCCTCAATTTTTTTCCATATGTATATTATACCGCTCTCGCCTTCTTTCGAGAGAGTAGAGTTTCAGTGATTGTAGTCAAGACCAGTAGTCTTCACCTTCCGTTTCCTCTATCTTAGATGTAAAAGTCCTTTGTATAGCTTCAATGTTCGCACTGTCTCGTTTTCTGTATGGGTTTGTAAGTACTGAGCAATACTCAATTATATTATTGGTAAGACTAGACTTCCACAATTTGAGCATGTTTGCTTTTCTGCTGCGGAAGCTCCCAGATGATTCCCATTATTTTTCTAGCCGTTGTAATTTTGATGTTATTGTGCTGTCTGAATTCTGCGTCCGACGACATTATTACTCCAAGATCCCTGACTTGTGGATTTGGTGTTATCTGTTTGTCTTGCAGGTTTTGTACCCTTTATTTCTGTAGCTCCTTGTTATTTCTTAGAAGTTGGAATTTTTCTTCGTTGAACTTCATATTATTGTCTTCTGCCCACTGGAATAATATTTCAATGTCGTTTTGTAATCTTTGTATGTCACCTTCGTTCAATATTTTCTTGCATAACTTTGTCATCTGCGAAACATGATACAATACTGTCATTGATATCTGCAATTATTATATGAACAGCAAGGGAGCTAGATTGTCCCTTGCGGGACAGAGCTGTCTACTTCTGAGACTTCCCGCTTGACTCCATTTACCACTAATCTGTGTTCTTTGCGTCAAGAAATTAAATATCCATCTTCCCAGCAATTTTTGTAGTCTGTAGTTTATGTTCTATAATTTCATGGTCACATTTATCGAAGGCTTTAGGAAAGTCAATATAGATTACATCTATGTTTTGTCCTCGACACAGTGTTTCCACTGATCCTCCAGCACTGAAACCATGTTGATTTGGGTTGTATTAGTTCTTTTCTTGTAGGTAGTAGGTAATTTCGCTTCTAATTATACGTTCAAAGCACTTTATAAGGTGTGAGGTGAGAGCTACCGGCCGATAAATATAATTCTTGGGCATTGCTCTGTTACCACCTTTCAATAAAGGGGAAATGTTCGCGTTCTTTAATGGCAGTGGAATTTGTCCTGTGTCGAGTGATTTCCTCCATAGTAAGTATAGCGGCTTGGCAATACTCTCCTTACATTTCCTCAGAAATGTGGCACTACATGTGTCTGGCCCTGGTGCCGAATTGTCTCTCATCTGTGGTAGAGCCTTAATCACATCTTCCTAGAACTCTTAAGTCCATTAATAGGTTTGTGCCGGAATTTGTTCTTGGCTGATTTGTATCTATGTCGAAAAATTAGTTTGGGTTTTCTACTTCCATCTCTGACTTAGGGGTGCTAAGCACAGAGTTAAATTGTTCCCTAAGCAGTTCGCTCATTTTTTGGGGGTCATTTGTGTGTTTTGCCTCCTCGTCTATCAACAGACCAATACTCTCTTTGCACTGCATTTCCCCCTTCACAAAAGTGTATAAATATTTTGGGTTATTTTTATGTTTTCTGCTAATTTGTTTTCCTCCTCGTTTTTCTTATGTATGAATGTTTGCTTTAGGTCAATTTCTATTTCGCCAAGTTTCCTCTCTAGTTTGAGTCTCCTTAATCAGTGGAGATGTTTTACGGTTTGCTTCCATTGTCTAAATATGTCCTGATTTTTCTCTCGAGCTTGCTACGTTCTCCCTTTTGCCTCATTGGAACATGCTTCAGTAATATAGGTTTGGTTTCAGGCTCCATTATACCTAGTATTTGTTCTGGAGTCTTCTCGTGAAGTAGTAATTCCCAATTTACTTCCTTTAAATCTTTATTTACACTTTCCCAATCTACTTTCTTTGAATTCATGTTTAAGCCTTCAAATATTCCTTCTGCCTCTCTGGGATGCGTTTTCGGACATCTGGGTGCTAGCTTCAATTGTGTATCAATTAGGTTATGGTCGGAGAAATTTGTGCGCGTTACCTTTTAATTTATTATTAGCTCATTGTTATTTGTCAAAATAAAATCCAAAACGTTCTCTTTCCTAGCGGCTTCACAGATTTCCTGAGTAAGGGTGTAATATTCTAGCATATCTAATATGATAGTATTATTGTTTAGTGTCACAAAGAGACCATGATCTTAAATCTAGGAATTGGAATTTAAAAGTCACGCTTAGTGGTTAGGATAAAGAAAATTAAGAATAAAAAATTTAAATTATATTTTTAATGAAAGCTATGTTACTAATTAAATGGGTATAACAAAAGGATTACGGTATATAATTAAACTACACGGAAATTAACTTAAATGAATGGCTAAAGTGATTAAATGCAATTGACTAAACATAAATGGCTAAAAGAAATGATAAATGACGATATATAAATATGTGCAGGAAAGCTTATTGCTCAAGTTAGTAAATAAATCAAAACTAGAGGCTAGAAAACCGCAAAATGGAATCTGGTAGATGCTGAGATGCAGACGACAGCCTCCAAGTGTATTTCTCTTATCAGTGAATTATTTACAAAAAAATCGGTTTCCTTTGCCGATGTGGTATCGGAGAGTACCAGCATTCAGAAAGAACCTTATAATGAGAATATAATAAGAATTATGAATGAAAGTTATATTGAAAATTGAGTAAGACACATTTACATTGCACAATTAATTAAAGAAAACAAAAAAGAATCATCACAATAGTACAAATATCAAAACATCACAAATTTTAAACAATAAAATAAAGAACAACAAAAGTTACAAGACAAGTCGGGTTGTACTCACCAGATGATAATGTATCTCAAACAGAAGTGAGGTTAGAGACGACTTGTCAGACAAATAACATATCGCTCCTCCGGAAACGAACGTTTGAACACATACACACTGATCGTTTAGAAAGGGTCAATGTGGGAGTAGAATTATTTGCAAATTTATAGTCTTAAGTTATTTTAGCTTTAATAGCTTTAATAAACTGGGCATTTAAGATGAACTGATAAGGATTAATTCTGGCCAAGAAGAGTATCTTCTTGACACTTGGGTTCTATCATCTTTTGTAATGTTGCCATGAAACTTCTCAACATATACAGGGTGGTGCAAAAGTCTGGACCCATAGGCAATTTACTATATAAAAAATATCTTTCGATTTTTATAATAGTTTTTATAATTTAATTTTTGTTTATAGTTTTACTAAATATTTTTCAGATTGTTACCCTATGGCAGACAAGTTAACAATAGCAGAAAGAATAGAGCTTGTGCTTTTGTATGCAAAAGAAGGAGCCACCTCACGTTCAGTCGCAAATTTCCTTATGCCTCGATTATACGAAATACCATTACACTTATTGTAAATTCTGAACTAGAACGTTAAATTTAACATAATTTAGTCACTGGTGTATGGTTAATTAAATTTCATTTCATAATAAACTTCCTGCAGGCCACACTTTTTTTCCATATAAACCGCCTATGGGTCCAGACTTTTGCACCACCATGTATAACTTTGTAATTTTTCTTCCATGTTATGAATGGGAAATTAAAATCTCCGCAAATTAGAATATTTGTTGCTGAAGTTTCAAGTAATTGTACAGTAACATGTTTTATATTTCATTAGTGGGAAATTGGAATTCACTTTTTGTGGTGTTTGGTGGTCTGTAGACGTCCATAATGATTAGGTTCAGTTCTTTTACTTCTAATATAATAATTTCGACTGTGCTGTTTGATATGTTTACCTTCACTTCACATGTGTATGAGTTTTTCACGTAGATACAACACCATCCTCATCGTCTAGCCACGCTATCTGCTCTGTATCTGTATCTGTTGTAGTCCAGCAATGTTATTTCAGTATTCTCGATGCAGTTTTCACAGCCTTTTTCGCACTTATGTAAGTGTCTTTCCGTTAGGCAGTTGATATCTATGCTGGTTTCCCTAGCTAAATTTTGCAAGTATTATAATTTGCAGTCTGCATGGTGCGTATAGAGGCCTTGTATATTTGTGTATAATACATTTACCGGATTTCTAATCTTCGTGTTTGATTTTTCTAGGCACCTATAGTGGATTTAATTTTCCCAGAAGAGTTCCTTGTTCCATGCACGGTCTGTGTGTAACATAAAAGATCTCAGGGACCATTCTGAGTTCAATCATATATATATATATATATATATATATATATATATATATATATATATATATATATATATATATATTATATAGCTATTAGAGGGACTGAACCATAAAATTACTTAATTTTAGAAAATGTAAAATACAAGTATACGTTATTATGTTTAACAATAGAATTATTTTGCATATCTCTAGTTAATTTAGAAACAATATCAGAGCCCTTAATATTATTTGGTTCTAGAAATTCTACATATATTTAAGGTGTGGAAGCATCACCGAATTTAATCCAAGTACCTATTTTATAGCTATGAAATGGAGCCTCATCTGTTTTCACTCTGTAAAATATTATCGAATACATCTTCTAAGCTTTTTAAATCATCATTAAATCTCCTTCATGTTCTGAATCCTGAAAATCGTGTGCGTCATATTTCTCGGCAACAAATGCAGCGAAATCGTTGCTACATTTATTTTTTATGCAACCAAAAATTTTATCTGAATCGTAGTTCAGTTCATAATAAAAAACAAAGAATGGGAAGCTGTTTGAAAACGTCTGTAAAAAGTACACTGTCGAATATCTAACATCTTTTTCAATTTCTTTTTCCTCCCTTTCCTTTCCTCTGAGACTCCCAGCATGTATTCGTTATACAAAATCTTGTACAATTTCTGAATGATTTTATTCAATTGTTCGATGCTTTCAACACGTTCCTTTACATCATCTTTCAATTGGAGAAAAGTAGCAGTATCTTTCTTACAGTGCAGTCTGAATCTATGTTTTGTAGGAATAAAAGCAGGTACATCGTCAACATCCTTCTTCATCCATAGACGAACATCGCAAATCGTTCTATCGTTTAAACCCTCGTGCCTAACAGTCCATCCTCTATCGTAGATGGTTTTCTCAGGGAAATCAACAATAGCTTTTTTAATGGCGCCTGAATTATCATTCTCGTCCCAAATCTTCAAAATGGCAATAATCCTGAATACGTTGCCTGTACTTAAAATGAGATACCCTTTTTTTTTATTTTAGGATCACCTACCTTTACGCAGAAATATTCCGTATGAACAACACAGGCGATATTTCCATCAGTTTCACGCCGTATGGTCAAATACTTGTAATTACTAAGCTTGTGTCGTGAAGAGATTATATTATCAAGCGACTTAATCATGACGAAGAAATCTCTTGTCTGGTTATGGTACTGCGCCAGTGAATCGCAATGCTAATGAAAATGTAAAACACCGCCTCCCTTTTATAGCATCCTTTATAAAAGACCCTAACCCGAACGTTTAGCCTTATAAGGCTAACTAACGAAAATCTCACTACTTAGCCTCGCCAATCGTCAAGGGCGTACATTTGACCTAACGATTGGTTAGGTTAAGTCGTGATATGTTCGTTAATTAGCTTTATTAAGGCTAACTAACGAAGGCTTGGGGGCCCTGATCTTCAGGTAATCCAAAAAGCGTTACAGCTAAGGAATTACATTGGACGCATAGACGTCAATAATTAAAGATGGTGTCACTACCATGCGATTTACCATTTCTATGGTTGAACAGTATCCATGTTTGTGCCATTAGAAGTTCGCTGTAAACAGCGAATGTCCCTCCCTTATATTGTACGTATAGAGTAAATCACTCTGGCGTCATAAAGTAACTTAATTTCCTTCCATACCTTGAATACTGAATCACGTGTTTAGTATGTGGATATCTTTCGTATTCAAGGTATGGTAAATTCTTTAATAATAATAATAATAATAACTTCACTCTCTATGAGTCATTATTTATATGTTGTGTCCTGTCGGTGTTATGCAACCATACTCATTCATACATCCATGTTCCTTCTTGACCATTGTCCTTTATTAATTTTATCACCTATTACCTATTTTATTACCTATTACCCATTGTCTAGTTATTCTCTATCAACTTATCAGTCTATGTTTACTCGTGTCTATATTACGCACACAACCTATTGTGTGACGAATATGTGTACACTACCGTGTGCAGTCGTACATGTCTATTGACGATCATGATACGTACATGTATTCTTTTTTGTTTTATTTTCTTTTTTATTATTTCACCACTCGCAAGTTGTCTATTATTGCTGAGACGAAGGCTCGAATTCCGATTACGTCTTCAAAAGCGAGCCTCTGAATTCGAGCTCTTCTCTCTTGCCTCTGCTACCAATTTATAACGTTAAGATGTGATGTTATATTATTATAATATATCATATTGTTCCCTGCCAGGCTACTGGTTAATCTCTACATAGTTACCCACGTTCTCATTATCTGTACTTACTATTTCTACCTAATTGTCATTCAAATTCCGTTACTTATGTCTTACGTTATCATTAATGTCCGTGTACTTTCAAATGAAAAGTACACCATATCTTCTCTCCGCTTTCCTCATCGCTGGCTAATTAGACTTTCAAATCATGATAACCAACCATTCCTCTAATAAGATTAGACATAATTTGGCGTAATCACTGTTAACTATAAATATATAACATTGTTGTTAATCCCCTTTAAATTATAAAACAACGGAGAACTCTCCTTCATTGTTTAAATTGTGTTACCTATTCAGATTACTTCAGTATTAGATATGTCAATTAACAAATTGCTAAAATTGTAATTAACGGTAATTAATGTATGTAATATAATGTAATTTATGTACTTAATGTACTCTGTACATGTCGGTCCCCCGACATTATGTCGCCACCCAAAAGTGTATACCTTACAAAAATTAGTATCTTTTTTGTTAACTTTTTGCTTAAATTATGCTTAACGTCAGAATTCTTTAGCTCTCCAACTAAAGTGGGAGCTTAACCTTCGACTGCATTCCCCCAAAATTGAGGCTTATTTATTTCTTGTATTGTAAATTAAATCATTCCTGCCTGAGTTCTTGATACCAGAGGTTGCACCTCGCCCCCTTTTAAATTCCTGTCTGGCCCGTTGTTACCAGAGGTGGCTCCTCTCTCATCTTAAATTCCTGCCTGAACCTTCACCCGAGGAGGCCGAGCCCCCCTCACTTTAAATTCCTGCCTGAGGCTTAGACCAAGGAGGCCAAGCCTCCTCATTTTAAATTCCTGCCGTAACTCTTACTCGAGGAGGACAAGCCTCCTCGCTTTCAATTCCCACCTTAACTATTGTGAAATGGGGTCGAACCTCTACCCCTGTAAATTCCTGCTTGAGCTGTTGTTGTAAGAGGTAAAACCTCTCCCCCTGTAAACTTCTGATTATCAGTGCCTCGTCCTGTATATATATATTATTTGTGAAATAAAATTTATGAGTGAACTAAAACTCCAATTTTTGAAGTGAAGTGTTTCTATTCATCCCTTCGGGAAAAAAACAAACTTGGTAGGAACTATTTATATTGATACTCGGAAACTCTCGGCCAAGGCCGAGCTTACCCAACAAAGGACCACCTTCGTTGGATTGTCCAAAGTGCATTAACCCTAAAAAGTCGCAAGCGGGCAGAGGCTCGCACAACGTATGCGCGACACTGGAGGTCCCCCACCGAGACTGTTTTAGTTCTCCAACACCGAGACTGTTTCAGTCCCCCACCGAAAAAAACCGTCGTCCATCAATGGATGTCCCTACTTTGAACAATTTTTGAAACACTTCATGGATTCACTCATTCGACGTCGACCGCAACCTCTTCAACTTGGACTCCAACCCCACCATCTGCAACCTCAATTTAATTCAACTCATCGTTGACCTTCAATCAACTTTTGTTACTTGGAAATTCCTTCCTTGAAATTCTCTCTTCAATCAACCCCAAATATTTACTACAAAAATTTCCCTTGAACTTATCTTCAATCAACTTTTGAATTATTGTTCGTATTTTTCTCCAATCAACCGTTCGACCGTCTTCCTGTCTACGATCTTCCTTCAACGTTTGTATGCTCCGTCGTGGCGATTAGATGACGTCACGAGCGGCACACCTCAGAGCTGAGTGAGGCCGACCTTCAAAGTTTCGTGGAGGCTCGGAGGCACCAGCCTGTTGAACCCCTCACTCTCCGTTTATGTGATGAGTTTTAATTATTAATTATTACTTTTAAATCATTTCCTTAATTATCATTTTCTTTAATTTTAGTAATATTAAGTCACTTTTATTTTTCCCTTTTTAGTGTGAAACCGTGAAGTGACTTTATAAACACTTAATCATTTTTTTTAACTAATTGATTTTTAATTAACTGTTCGATAGTAATACGAAATACAGTACTAATCAGACGTTGTCATTGATTCAGTATTCACGTATTTATTTTTCCCAACAGATTATAAATCTGAATTTTTTTTAAATTCTTTTTATAAAATTATCTGCATTGTTTTTTTTATTGAGGATATTAAATAATATCATTTTAGATTTTTGTTGTGGGACGTAAATGCGATCAGTCATAATTCTGATATTTATACCCATAACTCACATTTTTATTTAGTTGAACCCGGTTAGGTTCCTTTTTTTTATTCTTTTCAATTTAAACCTTTTTCATTAATTTTAGTGAAAATTCATGTTATTGTTATTATAATGTAACCCTTTTTTCTAGTGTGTGATTTTGACGGAATTTCGACCCTTGCCAACGAGACTTCAGCGTTGGGAGATTCGAAAATTACTCGTCGATTACGGCATCGGAAGTAAACGCAGAGTCGCCCATTTTGTTCTACGTTATTTCGTAACTATACAAAATACTTAGACTTTGTTCCATTTATTTTTTTTTATTGCTTGTCTCTTACATGATTATTTTTGTTTTACACACACACTTCCGTGTCAACGACACGTGTTATGATTAACGATGTCCAAACCATTACCCCCCCTGACATGCACTACTGTTAATCTTATAACTCCCTTTTCCGTACTGAAACGTACAGTTGATGTCCCTCACTTTCGCGGTCACGTTAATAACACTGTGGAACAAATTTCAACTTTTTGTCTATTGAATTAGATTTGACAGTTAGTTCTAGGTAATTTGGGTGCGCTGAGCACTAATTTTTACTCGGTTTTGCTCTATCAGGTCCTGATTTTGCTCTACACCCCTCCTCTTTCGTCGTATTCATAAAAAGGTTTTTTTCTCAATACTCGCTGTCTTTTTGCAGTTACACATTATGCAACTAGGTTTTTATCTAGGTATTTGTACCTATTGTTATGGTATTGTTGTATTATGTATATTTTTACATGTAACACCCTAAAAATATTTTTAATTTTGTCATTTTTAACCCATTTTAATATTAGTAAATTAAGCTAAAAATATCATAGAATTCTAAAATTTTCTCGAGCGTTCCTGTTCTCTGTAGAGTATTCTAGAGGGACAACTAAAATATATAAAAGCGACTCGTTTCCAGAGTTAATCAGTCAATTCAATCAGTCAGTCAGTCAGTTGAGTTAGTTAATTAAGTTTGGGCATTAACATAATTTTGAATTGGCATATGATTTAGTGAGTAATTTTGTCATCGTGATTTAATATAGTTGATTTAATTAGACGTAATTTATATTGTACCTACTCATCCGTGTTTCTAGTTTAATTTCATAGATTGTAAGTACCTATTTCATAATAAGTACCTATTTAAACTAATTTTTGTGTTTATATTTCAGATTTTCTTAAATTTATATGAATTAAGGGCTTTAAATACCTTTACAAATTGGCAGAACAATCAAGCAATATGTCATCAAGCACTAGAAAGTTCAAATGCAAAAACAACCCTGATTCCTTCTGTTATATATGCGGAAATTTTACACTTCCACATCAACGAGCAAATATAACTGACTTCGTAAAAAGAGCTTACTTAGCTTATTTTGGCATAAAACTGGGGGACCAAGATAAATCGTGGGCTCCACATAAAGCCTGCACTATATGCATTGAAAGACTGCGACATTGGACGAAGGGTTCGGATTCAAAAATACCTTTTGGAGTTCCGATGGTAAGTTTATGATTTCATAAAACTACGTAATTTAATCACTAGTATACTGTAACTTACCTAAATGTAATTGTAACTTAGGTACATAAACAAAAATTTACAGAAAATGTTTATAAGAATCTCAAATATTGCATAAGGTTGAAACACATAGAAATGTTAAATGTTTGGGTGATAACTTTTGATAAAATTCATAAAAACAAGTCTCTCGTCGCTTTTGTTAACGCTTTACAATTTTTTTTCCATATCAGGTGTGGCGAGAGCCTACTAACCACGAGACCGATTGCTACCTTTGCTTTGTCAAGACTTCGGGCTTCACTAAGAAAAATAAACATTGTATCGAGTACCCAAATTTCGACACCGCGATACGACCTGTGCTACATTCAAATGAGATCCCCATTCCAAAATTTAAGGGTCTGCCAACTCAAGAATTAGTTGAAGATGTTCCTGAAAATATTGTTATGCACTTTGAGGAGTCAGACACCGATTTTGACCCCAGCGTATTTGAAAGTCAAAACGATCCGCAAAAGTTTAACCAGGCCGAGTTGAATGATCTTGTAAGGGATCTAAATTTGCCAAAAAAGGCTGCGGAAATTTTAGCTTCAAGACTTAGAGAAAAACTTGCTTACTTCAAACACATACATTTCATTTTACAGAAAAAGAGAAGAAGAACTTGTTAAATATTTTAGAACAGAGGATAGTTTAGTATATTGCTGCGACATAGTTGGTTTGTTAAAGAAGATGGGGGTTGAGTCTTACGATGCAAATGATTGGCGCTTGTTTTTAGACAGTTCGAAAAGAAGTCTTAAGTGTGTGTTGTTGCATAATGGCAATCTATACGGCTCGATACCGATTGGGCACTCAACAAAATTAAAAGAAAAGTATGAACATATAGAAAAGGTTTTAAATCTTATCAAATATAGGGAGCACGAGTGGATCATATGTGTTGACTTAAAAATGGTTAATTTTCTGCTAGGACAACAAGGAGGGTATACTAAATATCCCTGCTTCCTTTGCTTATGGGACAGCAGAGCCAAGGAAGAACATTATTTCAAACAAATCTGGCCAGCACGAACATCACTTACTGTCGGAGAAAAAAATGTAATTAATCCACCTTTAGTGAGCAGAGATAAAATCATATTTCCTCCTCTGCATATAAAACTAGGCCTCATTAAACAATATGTAAAAGCTTTAGATACGAACGGCGAGTGTTTCAAATACATAACTTCAAAATTTCCAAGTTTAAGTTATGAAAAAATCAAGGCGGGAATTTTCGACAGTCCACAAATAAGAACAATGATTAAAGACAGCAATTTTCCTAATGTCATGAATGAACGCGAAAAAAATGGCTGGTTCTCATTCGTGGACTTGATAGAAAACTTTTTAGGCAATTATAGGGCAGATAACTACGAAGAAATCGTAAAAAAACTTTTAAGGGACTACAAAGAGTTAGGTTGCAATATGAGCATAAAAATGCATTTTTTGAATAGCCATCTTGACCAATTTCCAAGTAATTTAGGTGATGTAAGTGACGAACAAGGGGAGAGATTCCACCAAGATATCAAAATTATGGAGGAACGGTACCAAGGCCGCTGGGATTCCCACATGATGGCTGATTACTGCTGGTGCTTGAAAAGAGACCTGCCATCAACAAGCAAATACGCTAGAAAGTCTTACAAAAGAAAATTTTTGCCACAGTGAAAGCTTCATATCTGTTTGTTTTTTTATTTTAAGTCATTTCTATCGTTATAATGTAATTTTACTGTAGTTTGAACTGCTTGTATTCATGAAACTTGAAAAAAAAAATTTAACACATGACTTAATTTTTTAGTCCTAATTTGAAAAATCTGGAAAATGGCACATAGGCTGTCGACAAGAATCAGGACCTGATAGAGCCAAACCGAGTTGAAATTCGTATTCAGCGCACCCAAATTACCTAGAATCAAGTGTCAGATATCATTCAGTAAAATACGTGTTGCCCAGTGTAATAGATTGGTAGAACCCTCCTTTAGTAATTGGTTCGGTAAAATTGACGATTCGTTTAGAGGTTGTCTAACTACAGATGCGGATAAAATCAGTTTTGCTTTTGACACTTGTGACCCAAATTTCGGTGACGCCGCGCGCGTCCGTACCTTTCTTATCGATGGGTCCAATGGGCAAATATATCAATGGTCTTGGGTAGAATTTAAAGGTTTTTGGCAGGATATATATAACGGTCTGCAGGTAATCACGAAGTACTGTGACAGGCAGGGATCCGTCAAATGGGACGTTGACGTTAAAGGTTTAAACAACAGTACACGCCAGTTATCCCTTCATTCCTTTATTCCTGGATCATGTCATTATCCTTCAGAGATGCGCGAAAACGCATCTCCCGATAATGTTTCGATAGAGAATCGGAGTGAT
Organism: Bathynomus jamesi; assembly: GCA_023014485.1. Lineage (NCBI taxonomy): Eukaryota > Metazoa > Arthropoda > Malacostraca > Isopoda > Cirolanidae > Bathynomus > Bathynomus jamesi. Next base: position 2,341,360 of record JAJOZX010000044.1, on the reverse strand, counting down.
TCCGTTGACCCCTCTGGTCTGGGTAGAAAGGCGTTGGGTGTACCTTATTCTGACTCACCTTCCCAATCCACTTCCTCTTTGAGTTCTGTACATTCGGAATCCCCAGAAAGTGAATATTTTTTTCTCGAAATCGGTTTCAAACTCCGTTGCCCAGAGGAAACCCTTTTAGGTCGTTTTGATCCGAAATGTTCGTCCAGTATTGTTCCTGCGTCTTTAGCGGATAAATTGCTGTGTCCTCTCTTTAAGGAACCGCCATCCGTTTCATACGTTCGGGATTCCGAGGGTAACCGTATTCCCGTCATTGCGGAAACCAAACTTGATGTGTGGATTGATTATTGTTTTTTTAGTATAGATGTCTCGTTAGTGCCGTCAGAATATTGTCCCGATTTTGATTTAATTATTGGCCCAGAATCCCTACGACCCTACGGATTCCATTTCGACTTTTCGGATGGATGCTTCGTCGATAAATGGGATAAAAGACGTTATTTCCTTCTCTGGTGCGAGGCACCCGAGCAGAACCTGGATAGTGACGATGAAACGTCACCCTTGGAAGATTTGGGTAATCCTGACCCAACTTTCTTCTCTGACTCAGTTGTCTCTGAACCGTTGGTTCCAGCTTGTTCATCAAATGAATTCCCTTCGAGGCTAGAACTCACAGCCTCTGATGATGATGATTTTTGTGAAGCATCTTGTGACAGTGTTTGTGATGCTAATGTTGAAAACAGTAAAGACAACAATGAAATTGTTGATTTATATAATTATAAAGGTACTTCTGTTGGAAGTCTTTATGATGAAACTTCCGTTGAAAGTAAGTGTAATACTTACGTTAATAATTGTTGTAATGTAAATGGGGATGTGACCAATTCTTTGTTAAATGTGAATTCAGACAACTTGGATGATTGCTGTGCAACCGATGTTGAAAATCAGAATTTATCTTCTCGCCATGGTCAGGACAACCGTGTTGGTCCCGATGGCCATGACTTGTACGATGATTTAGACACTGCTCCTCAAATTGTCAGTAATTTGAGTCATTCGGACATTGATTCAACTGACATAGTTCATTCAGTGAACTTTGGTCGAGAAGACCTCGTTTTTGATTCAGATGGATCAGATATCCATGCATGTCCCAAAAAGGACGCGAATTCTGTTACTGATGTTGTTTTTGGTTTAGATGATGCATGTCCCAAAGAGGACGCGTTAGATGGTCAGGATGACCATGTTTATGATAACTTTTCTCCACAGGACCCGAATTGTTTTGAGTTTACTTCGGCCAACGGCAATCGGCAATGCCGCCTCGTTTAAGTGGTCTGAAAGATGACCCTGTTTTTGATCAATCGGCAATGCCGCCTCGTTTAAGTGGTCTGAAAGATGACCCTGTTTTTGATTTTTTTGGTCATGATGACCATCATCTTGCTTCAGATGATGCTTTTTCTGCTGTAGTAGCAGCTGGGGAGAATGCCCCACAAGGTCCTGTAGGCGAGTCAGTTTTTAATCATTGTGATGTTTATGATGACAGTAACAGTTTCGTAACGAATCGATCATGTCCCAGTGACTTCTTTTTAAATTACTATAGTGAGGACCAAGCCGTCCCTCCGTTTTGTTTTAACTCCGTTAATTCGTGTTCGGAGCAGTGTAGCAAGCAATCTTTTCCTAAAGAGCAAAGTGCTCACGTAGAGACGTATTGTCACTTGCAGACATCATGTCTCTCCAGTTGGTCACCCGATTCCCCTGATTGCGATATTCCAAATTTTGGTTTTCCTCCCAATACCCCAACCTCGTGCGAAACCATCGCTGATGCAGACGAAGCATGTTCACATGTTTCGGAGACGCCTTCTTGGACTTTTGAAATGGAGCTTATTGACGAGAGCTCACAAATTTTCATGAAAACTTCTGTTAACAACCAAGCAGTTTTGGCTCTTGTTGAAACTGGCTGTCAGGCGAATTACATTAACCACGATGTATGCGAGAAGTTACTCAAGGTGGCTACGGAAAAATTCGATTTGCATTCTCGTTTGTCCTGCATTGATGATGACTGGGAAGAATACAGTACCGGAGAAATCATCCTTCCTATTGAGTTTGATTCAGTCCCTTATCTGACCCCATTTGTGGTCGTATCTGAACTGAATTGGGATGGAGACTTACTCCTGGGGATGAATTTCCTTATTACGCACGATTTTTATTGGGCCGATAGAGAAGCAGGCCTAATTCGAGGAAAGAACTCACTTTTCGAATATGTTTGTCACCCCTATTCTTCGGTCTTTTCAGCTGAGGGTGAAAGACTCGTTTCAGAGAGCCCGACGGACTCCCTGGAACCAGTTCAAAATAAAAAGGAACTGCTACCAGATGGGGAAGATTCTTCATCAATTGTCAATTGTTCCGTTCTAGTTCCGACGAACGAAGAACTAGAAAACCAACATACTTTTAGTAATTTTGAGTACGAAGACTCGAATGTCTTCACAGTAAACCCCTGTGACTCCATCGAGAGCGAGTCACCTCCTTCAGTGACAGTTAGGCCGGAACTTGAAGTTCCCAGTGTTCTGGCTATTCCAAATAAATTTGAAAACTCATTTCCCTTAAGTTCCGATTTGGTCATTTCGCTTAAATCCCTATTTAAGGAAGATGACTTGATTCTGTTTTCAAAGGTAGAGGAATTTACACCTAATTCCGAGGCTAAGCCCATAGGTGCCGGGAGCGAACCCGAACCTACTCCTCCGTCGGAAGTTGTACGCGCGGAAGGGCAAGCGCGGAATATTCCTCACTACCATAATATGATCGTTCCATCGATCATTTTCATTTTTCTTCCGCGAATTCATGTTTTCGCCCTTCTTGCCTTCTACTTTGCAAATCTTTCTCTTTGGCTGTTCCTGGATCCTTTTCTGAAACCAGTGAAAGTCATTCTTCTTAATCCCGATACACCACCTCCTTTTGAGTGAGCAAGGCTCGTATGGTCAGTCCATTGCTTCCTGGCATGTTGCGAAAACCTTTAACCGAATGACCCACATGCCCGATCGCAAGACAACCTAACCATGCAGCTGATTTGTCTGGCTTCGTATGTTCGTGAAATTCACCCGTATGACCGAACATACCCTCAATTTAGGTTAAGTTGTTTTTTGTTTTAATTATTAAATTAATCTTAATTTTACGGAACTTATAACCTATAAGTGTTCAGTTCAGAATAGCTCATAATTGAGTTCTATTTTCAACTTTTTATTTTTTATTTTTTTTTATTCAAATTAGTCTTGAGTAATTGTCATTAAGATGTTCTTATATCGGTTGTTAAGGTATCAACCCAAAATTATAGCCAATTTTGACACACTATACCAGGATGCCATTCCTTTTCCCCTTCTAATAATTCTGTTACACCATTTCCTTATTACTAATTACATAACTGTACCCTCACCATGAATTCCACTAAAACCTGTTATTATCTATGCCCCATCAACTCGTCAAATAAAATTCAATTGTCCTACTGATACTTCTGGTCAATATTAATGGTGAGATACTGCTAATATAACGCTATGAAGGTTACTAATCGAATTGAATTCTGTGCCTAAATTCAGTTCCCAATACCGCTCAATGTACTTTAACTAATTTAAAGTCTTTTTGAGTGCGTATTCATTTTAATTACCTTCATACGTGCAACTGAGTTAATTACGTAAAATCTATAATCCCGATTGAATTTTATTACTTTCGACACCTATTTGAATTCACTTTCCTACTGATTACACTTTCACCCAATTACGCTTACCCACACTTTGAAACACTCTTGAAATCATTGGCGTACTTAGTGGAAAGGAAATTCACTACGCATATCTTATTTTTATCATATAAATCTTATTCTAAAATCATTGGCTATCACGATAAAGTATATTTAATTGCAGTTAACTGATTGATGTTTACTCTGGATTATTTGAATTTATTTAAACTTAATTGCTGCTTACAATATATAATCTTGCCTGTTGTTTTATTAAGTTAATTTTAACCAACCTCTAAGCTAATCCGTTCTTCAAAATTTCATGATTTACCATTGACCACTAAGGATTCAGTTCTTCCCGGGATGAACCAATTACTTTCATATTCTACACACAACTGTACATACCCACTCAGCTAGACACGCGTATTACCCATATTTTTTCCTACGTATACGCAATCACGTATAACTTCAACTATAAATTTCTTTTCCCCATTTTTGGGTAAACCACCTAGCATTTGCACTCTGTGCCAAATACACACGACCCAAGGTCTATACATCGTCTATTACGTAATTCTATCTTCCTTCTCCCTGGATATTCTTAATGGATAACAATATCTAAGTATCTAAAACGGTAACTAGATAAATTTTCATGTTTTCAATAAATTAATTTTACTTTTCTTTAAATCAATTTTAATCTTTTACCAACTTATTCGGACTTGAAATAAGTTTACATTCTGCAACCGTGCTCCCACTGCTGAAGACTTCGTCCACCAATAAAATTTAATTCAATTTTTATCTACCATAGTGAATACGATTAGTTTTTTACTGTATAATCATGATATCTTCGGAAACTCTTATCTCTGTCATTACTGATGGATTAAACTCCATTTCAAGTAGTCACCAGATGAATTGAAAATTCCTGAACCTTAAATTTTGAATTTTCCTTTTAACCATTATTTACTATGTATGTATCTTTTTCCCTAAAATTATCTTAACCTTGGAAGTCTTTCCGAATTTATCACGGTTCCGTAATCTTGTTACTATAACGTTGGACAAACTAAAAATTTTACTTAAATTAGATTCAATCCTGTAATTGGAACTTTAACTGAAATAATTATGTCGAAATGCCAGAAATAACTTAGATGGTTCATTAGTTTATAATTGTTTATGTAGTATGATTGCCACAATTAATCATACTTATAATTGTATTTTTGAAGGTGACAACTTCGGACTTTATCGTACTTTGTTGACATAGTATTTCCACTACAATCCTAGTAATCAGACCTCAACCTTGTTAATTTATTTGCTGTAATTTTAAAATTTTCCCTTGATCATTTTTTAAATTTTATTAATATAATTATCATTCTTCCACTAAATTGCCTTGATTAATCCAACCCGAAATTGTCGCTGTTTCATTTTTTTAATATATTGTAAATAAACTTCCACTCCACCACCACATCCTTTTTCACAGGAGAGAGCAGTGTCACTACCATGCGATTTACCATTTCTATGGTTGAACAGTATCCATGTTTGTGCCATTAGAAGTTCGCTGTAAACAGCGAATGTCCCTCCCTTATATTGTACGTACAGAGTGAATCACTCTGACGTCATAAAGTAACTTAATTTCCTTCCATACCTTGAATACTGAATCACGTGTTTAGTATGTGGATATCTTTCGTATTCAATGTATGGTAAATTCTTTAATAATAATAATAATAACTTCACTCTCTATGAGTCATTATTTATATGTTGTGTCCTGTCGGTGTTATGCAACCATACTCATTCATACATCCATGTTCCTTCTTGACCGTTGTCCTTTATTAATTTTATCACCTATTACCTATTTTATTACCTATTACCCATTGTCTAGTTATTCTCTATCAACTTATCAGTCTATGTTTACTCGTGTCTATATTACGCACACAACCTATTGTGTGACGAATGATGTGTACACTACCGTGTGCAGTCGTACATGTCTATTGACGATCATGATACGTACATGTATTCTTTTTTGTTTTATTTTCTTTTTTATTATTTCACCACTCGCAAGTTGTCTATTATTGCTGAGACGAAGGCTCGAATTCCGATTACGTCGTCAAAAGCGAGCCTCTGAATTCGAACTCTTCTCTCTTGCCTCTGCTACCAATTTATAACGTTAAGATGTGATGTTATATTATTATAATATACCATATTGTTCCCTGCCAGGCTACTGGTTAATCTCTACATAGTTACCCACGTTCTCATTATCTGTACTTACTATTCTACTACCTAATTGTCATTCAAATTCCGTTACTTATGTCTTACGTTATCATTAATGTCCGTGTACTTTCAAATGAAAAGTACACCATATCTTTCTCTCCTTTCCTCATCGCTGGCTAATTAGACTTTCAAATCATGATAACCAACCATTCCTCTAATAAGATTAGACATAATTTGGCGTAATCACTGTTAACTATAAATATATAACATTGTTGTTAATCCCCTTTAAATTATAAAACAACGGAGAACTCTCCTTCATTGTTTAAATTGTGTTACCTATTCAGATTACTTCAGTATTAGATATGTCAATTAACAAATTGCTAAAATTGTAATTAACGGTAATTAATGTATGTAATATAATGTAATTTATGTACTTAATGTACTCTGTACATGTCGGTCCCCCGACATTATGTCGCCACCCAAAAGTGTATACCTTACAAAAATTAGTATCTTTTTTTTTAACTTTTTGCTTAAATTATGCTTAACGTCAGAATTCTTTAGCTCTCCAACTAAAGTGGGAGCTTAACCTTCGACTGCATTCCCCCAAAATTGAGGCTTATTTATTTCTTGTATTGTAAATTAAATCATTCCTGCCTGAGTTCTTGATACCAGAGGTTGCACCTCGCCCCCTTTTAAATTCCTGTCTGGCCCGTTGTTACCAGAGGTGGCTCCTCTCTCATCTTAAATTCCTGCCTGAACCTTCACCCGAGGAGGCCGAGCCCCCCTCACTTTAAATTCCTGCCTGAGGCTTAGACCAAGGAGGCCAAGCCTCCTCATTTTAAATTCCTGCCGTAACTCTTACTCGAGGAGGACAAGCCTCCTCGCTTTCAATTCCCACCTTAACTATTGTGAAATGGGGTCGAACCTCTACCCCTGTAAATTCCTGCTTGAGCTGTTGTTGTAAGAGGTAAAACCTCTCCCCCTGTAAACTTCTGATTATCAGTGCCTCGTCCTGTATATATATATTATTTGTGAAATAAAATTTATGAGTGAACTAAAACTCCAATTTTTGAAGTGAAGTGTTTCTATTCATCCCTTCGGGAAAAAAACAAACTTGGTAGGAACTATTTATATTGATACTCGGAAACTCTCGGCCAAGGCCGAGCTTACCCATCAAAGGACCACCTTCGTTGGATTGTCCAAAGTGCATTAACCCTAAAAAGTCGCAAGCGGGCAGAGGCTCGCACAACGTATGCGCGACAATGGCCTCTGTTTTAAAAACGCTCAGTAAATTAAATTTATTTCACCGTGTACATACACTATTTCAGGAACGACAAGTTTTGGAAAAATAAAAATGCTATTCATGTAAAGCATTGTAGAAAATAAGGGAGCAAGTGTAGTTTACGTCCCCCTGTGGTGCCTAGTGTAGTTTACGTTCCCCTACATTATCATAATGTCGTTTCCATTCCCCTACATCAGGGGTTCCCAAATTGTGTTCCGCAGAACACTTCTCACGGTATACAAGTGTTTCGCGGAACACCAATTTGGGAACCCCTGCCTTACATTATCCTAGTGTAGTTTGCGTTCCCCAACTTTGTCCGCGTATACCTAATCAAATAAAACGTTAAAACTAACGAAAATATCACGACTTAACCTAACCAATCGTCAGTTTATGTATATATATATATTTATATAAATTGACGATTGGTTAGGTTAAGTCGTAATTGTTTCGTTAGTTTTAACGTTTTATTTGATGGATTCATTTAAAAAATGTCTCCTAAATATCCTACTGTAGATTACTTCCCCAACTTTGACCTATTGTAGTTTGTGTCCCCTTTTGCGTCATGGGAACGTGAACTACACTTGCTCCAAAATAAGCAGTATTTATTCTGTAAATGTAGCCAGAATTATATGGTGTTATTCGATATACGAGTCTGTATTTAATAAATAGAAAGATGATATTAAATTTCATGAAGGCCTTTATGACATTAAAAATGTTGGAGCAAGTGTAATTTACGTCCCCCTGTGGTGCCTAGTGTAGTTTACGATCCCCTACATTATCCTAGTGTAGTTTACGTGTCCATCTTTGACCTAGTGTAGTTTGTGTCCCATTTTGCGTCAGCGGGACGTAAACTACACTTGCTCCAAAATGTTTTGGATTTTTCGGTACATACTCTTTTAATCATTAACGATTTAATGTGTAAAATTGGAGCCTCTGTGTGGAAGTGTTTCCACAAGAAAATAAATTTATGTTAAAATTTAAAGATATTCTGTTTGTATAAATAAAAACATGAATCCGTTGAATTCTAAATATTTGTATACATCACCTCGATGCCCAGTGGAAAGCTTGACTTCCTTTTTCGCTAACCCTAACGAAAACAGCGTTGCCACGTCTATAATCTTAACCAGAGATTCCTAAATTCTAAATGTTCTTTTCAATTATTATAAATCACATAAAAGAGTTAAGTGTAAAAACTACAATTATATAAATTCTTGACCAATATCATTGTTATAATAGGACTTTGCGAATTAATAATCTTTTGTAGACGTGGCACCGCGGAAACTCCTCGAGGAAACAATACCTCGAGGGAGGCAGTTCGTGCCGCACGCACCTCTCGAGTTGTTAGTCAACCAAATTGGGTTCTCTTTCGTTTTACGACTCTCTAAACAAGTGTTGTGTTAAGGTTTTGATTCTCTAATTACTCTGTAGTGTAAAAGAAATCTAGTATTTTAAAAGTGTTTCCAAACCTTGGAAATAAAGGCTACAAAAGGAAAAACTCGTAATTTATATCCTTCCAAGAAAACATCCCCGTCTCTCAACGGACCGAGGGAGAGAGAGGGTACGCCATTGAGCGAAGGTATAAATTGTTTTATCGTAACTCGCAGTCAGACTAAGTAAGTAAGAAAAGAAGAACCGTGGACGTCAGTCAGGTTAATTAAACGGTATAAACTTCCTTGCTGGTGCGAGGAAGCGACATACTGAGAATACCTTAAAGGATATCGTCAGATCCGACGAAATAACTGAAATATTTACAGAATTCGCATCATCGCAATATTAGCACATTCTTTAGAAATCAAAATTTGTTTTATAATATAAGAGCAAACACATGCGTGATATTAATTTAAACACGCACTTCCTTATTCTTTTTACCCAGCGTCGTGATCTTTTACATATTAACACGTTAGCGAGCCAAATGTTTCCTCAACAGCGTAAGAATTTTATAAAAGTATATAATGAAGTGGTCTCTGAACCTTACGGTTATTTAGTCTGTGACCTACATCCAACCAACAAAATTTGTGTACTCCCGCGTACGAGCATATTTCCTAAAGAAATCGAAAAGATATATATCCCAAATGAATAGGGGTATAACGAAACACACGCATCTTATTTTAAATTATGGTAAAGTCCCCTCCAGCAATTCAAAATACTTAAAACACCCAATAACGACGTTGTAAAATGCATCTGTGAGATATGTTTCAATGTATTAAAAGGGAATGTACACGTAACGCCATTCGGCTCTTTTCCAAAATCCCAACCGTTCTTTATATCTAGAAAGTTACATTATTAATGTGGTTTTGCGTGCTGAGTTCAAAAAAGTTATTATTTTTTTGGAGAAATGAAAAATAAAAAAGTTACAGCAATTTTTATTTATAATATTTACATATACTGTATCTCCAAGAATGGTAAAAAATAAATTTTGACTTTGTGACGCTGACGCCACATAAATTCACATAAATAGCTGTCAATCATTTCACGTTTGGTTCCGCACTGACACTTGTTTCTTTGCTTGGCCACATTCCACAACGATTCAACGTTTTGCGTATGTGCTCCAGTTTCGGGGTCAACAAAGTTTTGACTGTGATTTACAGTCAAGTGCTTAAAATTATAACCAGGTAGCTGATTTAAATTTTCGTATGCTTTCCATTGGTCACTTATAATGGTTGAACCAACTGCTATATTAGCTTTAATACAGTCGAAAAGAGTTTCTCGATCATGGTGTGGTACTGCGTATAGGTTAGGTTAAGTTCTGAAAACAAATTAAAACATTTTAGAAACTGATATTTATTATAGCGCGATATATGTAAATAATGGTAATAAAAATTGCTGTAACGTTTTTATTTTTCATTTCTCCAGAAAAAAATAATAACTTTCTTGAACTCAGCACGCAAAACCATATAATAATAATGTAACTTTCTAGTTATAAAGAACGGTCCGGATTTTGGAAAAGATCCCGCCATTCTTCAATCAGCAGAGTAGTATGGGCGCAAAAGGAGAGAGTGCAATGCAATTGCAAATGTTGATCAATGTCGCAAAGGAAATGTTGCATAAAGTATGTAACAAGGGGGAATGTTGCAAGATGCTACACAACAAAAGGGGAGAGGGGAATGTTGCAAGATGATATGCAACAAAGGGGAGGGTAATGTTGCAAGATATGCAACAAAGGGATAGAGGGGAATGTTGCAAGAGCAACAAGTGGTTATGCAACTTGGAGGCGGAGTTATCCCACAAGAGAAAGAGAGAGGAGAAGGAGAGAGAGAAGAGGAGAGGTGTTCGCCTGGCAGGAGCCAAGCGCATATTAAGACTTCAGCCGAGCGGCCGTTGTCTTAATATGTTCATAATCAGCCAGCTGTCTTAATCAGCCAGTTGGCTTATGTGCCTCAGTTGCCAGATTGAGCTATTTATTTAATTAAAGCATATATTCTGGCTTAATCTGCCAGCTGGCTTAGAAGGCTGAGTTGCCAGTTTGCACTATTTATTTAATTAATGCATATATTCTGGCTTAATCCGCCAGTTGGTTTAGAAGGCGTAAATGTCCTATTCAGGTGTACAGGATGAGTTGACAGATAGCGCTATTTATTTAATTAATGCATATATTCTTTACAGTTGGTTTAGAAATCCGTTTTAGAAGCCAGCCAATTGATAAAATTAAATGCCATGTACAACCAAAAGAACTAAATAAAACACCATTACATCATTCTGTTTATTTAGACGAATTAATGGAATCAGAAATATATAGAAAATAAATATACAATGGAATATATATGATCAAAAATAATAATAGCATAAGAAATACGAACGATGAATATATAATAAATATACAATGGAATATATAGGATAAAAAAATAATAGCCTAAGAAATACGAACGAGAAATATATAATAAAAAATATACAAAACGTTGTATTATCAATATATTAGTACAGGGAATATATATATATATATATATATATATATATATATATATATATATACAGTTATATTAAATAATTAAATATATTGAAAATAATAACATGAAACGTATAATCAACTGCATATTAGTACAGGAAATATATATATACACACACACACACACATTTAAATAAATAAAAATACATCAAAATACTTTATGTTCTACGGGTTATATTAAATAACTAAATATATTGAAAATAATATACGAAACGTATAATCGATTGCATATTAGTAAAGGAAATATATATATATAATTAAATAATTAAATATACATCAAAATACTTTATGTTCTATGGCGCAAAACGCTAAACTCACACGTAATCGAGTCTACATTCACATCGTTATTACTTTGTACTACACGGTAAAACCGTCCAAGCAACACTTCACCGTTTAAGTTATACGGATGCCTATACTCGACATAAATGGCTTTCATATCATTCAATACTATTTTTGTGCCCACTTTACATTCAGTTGGCAAGTTATCTTTAAACACTGCTACAATACAATCAAAATCACGCACAAAGAGGTCATCGTTAACCACAACATCATTATTAAATACAAATTTATAAACACGCCTTTCCAATCGAGGGTTTTTTTTACCGTCCCGAGCTTTTCAATCGTGAACTCTTCTTCACTCTGCATAGCGGCAATTGAAAAAATCTTCCAAGTCGTAACGACAGCTACTCATTATATAGCGGTACAGCTCTTCAGGGTGAACAGTGTAGGGAAGCTCTGCCCTGTACTGCTCAAGTGCTTTGTACCAAAGTTTAGGATATTTCGAAGAATCTAAACCTTTTAAATAAGCATCCAGCTCTAGACCACTCTCGCCTTCTTCATTCCTACATACAATAAATCTGTCGGAGACTTTAACTGCCCTAATGTTAATTACGAGAATTTTACGGGTAATGAAGAGGGTTTGAGATTGGTTGAGTTTATGGACGATAACTTTTTACGACAGATAGTTACCGAACCAACGCGCGGTGATAATATTTTAGATTTGGTGATGACGAACGGCGAGAATATAGTCGAAGGTTTAGAAGTAGGCGAGAGTTTAGGATGTAGCGATCATCAAATTCTTAGGTTTAAGTTATTGATAGAAAACACTCAGGATAGTAAAGTAATAGAAGTCCCTGATTTTCGTAGGGCTAATTTTGATAGTTTCGCGGATAGGATGAGAGTAGTGGACTGGGATAACTTATTTATGGGTAATGACACAAATTTGCGTTGGGTGGCGTTTAAAGAAAGTTTTAGGAAGATTGAAAGGGAGTTTATTCCTCGTAGGCCCAAGCGCGCTAGTAATCGTGGTAGACCGAAGTGGTGGAGAAGGGAAATAGGAGAGTTTATAAACGAGCGTAATAGAGCGTATAGACTTAGTAAGCGTAATGGCCAGGTAGCTAACTTTAATAGATATATCGAGCTTAGACGTCAGGTTAAAAGATCAGTTAGGAATGCTAAGCGTAATTTAGAGATACTTATAGCTGCGGATAGTAAACATAATCCAAAAAAGTTTTTTGAATACGTTAATAATCGTAAGCCGGTAAAAAATAACAGAGGCCCTCTAGTGGATGTTAATGGCGCTTTGGCTTCTGACGCTCAGGCGATGGCGGGTATTTTCAATAACTTTTTTGCGACAGTTTTTACCGTAGAAGACGTAAATAATGTCCCCGACGTGGATGATATCGTTCCATTTAGTAGCGAGACTATTTTGGATGAAATAACTGTTTACGAGGCTGAGATTGCGCATTATATCGATAGGCTAAAAGTTAGCAAGGCTCCAGGCCCTGACGCTTTTTATCCCAGACATTTGAAAGATTTGAAAGAAGTTATCGTAGGCCCCTTAACGAAGATCTTTAATCAGTCACTCGAAACGGGGATTATTCCTGAAGACTTTAAATTAGCTAACGTCACGCCTATTTTTAAAAAAGGCGACCGCGCGGTAGCTAGCAATTATAGGCCCCTTAGCTTAACGTCAATTGTAGGTAAACTTTTGGAATCCGTAGTTAGGGATCGTATTACCGATCACTTAGAAAGTAGAGATTTGATTAATAGTAGTCAGCATGGGTTTCGACGCCATAGGTCTTGTTTAACTAATTTGTTAGAATTTTATAACGAAATAGTGCGCGAATACGATAGGCATAGAGCAGCTGACGTTATTTATTTAGATTTTAAAAAGGCGTTCGATACAGTTCCGCATAGGAGACTAATTGCGAAGGTTAAAGCGCACGGTATACGCGGTCAGGTAGCTAACTGGTTAGAAGAATGGCTTCGTGCTAGGAGACAGAGGGTCGTAGTTAATGGTAGTGAATCAGGGTGGTTAGATGTAGGTAGCGGTGTCCCACAGGGTTCAGTGTTAGGCCCATTGCTATTCGTAATTTACATTAACGACATACATGTAGGATTGATTAGTAACGTGTCAAAATTCGCGGACGATACTAAAATAGGCGGTAAGGTTGTTAACGAGGACGATAGAAATAGGATTCAAGACGATGTAAATAGGATTATGGAGTGGACAGATAAGTGGCAGATGCAATTTAACGTAGACAAATGTAAAGTTTTGCATATAGGTTCTCGCAACAATAATTACGCGTATACGATGGATGATAGGGAGTTAGCGAGCGTTGACGAGGAAGTAGATTTAGGCGTACGCGTATCTAAGGATTTAAAGGTTAGGAACCAGTGCCTGGAGTCTTGCGCAAAAGCTAATAGGATGTTAGGTTTCATAGGGCGTAATTTCGAATTTAAATCGAAGGATATTATATTGCCCCTTTACAAGTCCCTAGTCAGGCCTCATTTAGAATATGCAGTTCAGTTTTGGTGCCCGTACTTGCGTGAGGATATTGATAGGTTAGAAAGGGTTCAGCGTCGTGCCACGAAACTTATTCCGTCATTGCGCAATAAGCCTTATGAAGATAGGATTAATGAGTTAGACCTGTATTCACTCGAAACTAGGAGATTAAGGGGGGAGCTTATTGAAGTTTTCAAAATTGTTAATAACATCGATAACGTAAATTTTGACAAATTGTTCACTTTTGATAATAGTAATACTCGCAATAACGGATTTAAGTTGCGTGGCAGGCGTTTTATTACTAATATCGCTAAAAACTTATTTACGTTTAAAGTAATTGATAAATGGAATAATCTTCCCGCGTCAGTCGTTCATTCTACCAGCGTTAATATGTTTAAGAACCGTCTTGACAGACATTTTAAAGGTATTAACGTTGTTTAATTTAAAAAACAACAAAGTTAGCAACAGAAGCTCTGGTGGTGGTGCTCGAGGATGAGTCTGTTGACGATGAATGCCAGCTTGTGACATGCCAGCGTGTGATGCCAGCAATAAAATTATTAAAAAAAGAAAAAAAAAATTAGACTAACACGAATGTAGATGTAGCTCATAGCGTAAACTAACCCACTTTTTGTTTAACTTTACCTACTTTTTTTTTTTTTTTCTTATCCTCTCCTTACTTTGCATGTCTAACTCTTTTCTTGCATGTTTGTAGTTTGCATGGTATGACAGTGAGTTAAGACTGTGTTTGCATGGTTTGTAAGCGTTCTTATTTTACTTCTTTTCATCTTTCACCCCTCTCCTATTCTCTCCGACTATTTTTCTGACTTGTCGGCAGTGGCCGGCGGATGATGATGGTGAGACACTTTTCCTCTTTTTCTGAATGAATGTTAACCCATGAGTGATAGGTGTTGCTCTTACTTAACCCCTTATTCTCTTCTCTTCTCTTAACCCGCTACTCTTTCCTTTCTCTCGGGCTAACCTTAGAGTGGATCTTAGGGTCTTTGTTAGCCTTAGCTTCTGTAGATCTGTAGATGCGTATTCAAGAACCGTGTCAAAATAAATCATATCCGTAACACGAGCGTCTAATGTAGGCTTCAGCTTGCGGAATCCGACAATTTCAAACATTCTGTCGAGGATGAAGCGGTTTCGCGTAGGAACAAGAACGTTATTATCAGATGCATTCTTCCACATCGGTCGTATATCAATGCATGGCTGTTCGTTATTTATACACAACGTGCAAACAACGGCATATGAGGGGGCGTCACTAATCTGCTCTCTTCTTGTACCTACGCCTGCAGGTACTTTATAACGGTCCTCTCCCCACTTCTCAACTATCACGAAGACTCTATTCATCTCCTCAACACTTAAATAAATAACATTACGTTTGCTTGCTTGCCTGCAAATCATTTCAAGTACATAGTTAATGGCGCCGGTTTCACGCCTGAACACGCGCAATGAATTCGTCACGGAGACATCGTACGAGGCGATGAGAATGCTTCTCAAAGGAAGTTCCATCGTATTCGCATGTCCAGTCGGTTCAAGCTCTGAGATGACTATGAGCCACAGGTGGACGGATCGGCTCGACGAGCGGAGTGAGTCACGCTGATGAAACGTGTACGGGTTTGTTCGAACTCGTGTGTTTCGTGAGGTACACGGGTGTGCGGCTCGCTGAAGGGAGCGAGTCACACCATAAACTGCTGAAGCGTGTACAGGCTTGTTCGAACACTTGTGCCCTTGGACAAACAGAATTTTCCGCTACATGAAGCAATACCGGTTTCAATGTTTTATCACTCACCAGACGTTCATTTCCACAAACTAAACAACTTCACAATCCGTTGCACTATTTGAGAGAAACATGTGTCCATATTTATCCTTTTTGTTTAACAAGCGATACTTGTTTCTAAAGTCTGTTAAAAACTCACACAGCCCATTAGTCACAACCTCACTACCAACCTCGTCATGATATATATTAATATAGTGGTAAAAATACTTAAGATTCTCCATGATAACAAGATTTACATTCTCAACCGTAGGGTACGATTACTCGGATGATGTAACATGACATAATATCGCTTGTCACACCACTCATCAACAAGACTCACTATCCATAACCGTTGCTCATCTTCTGAAGGTGTTGCTTCTTCTACTTCGCGTTATATGTGAGCCTTTATAAAGGTTAGGTCTACAACATACTTTAATACATCGTTTGTACTACGAAATCGTACAATTCCCTCGCCAGAATACCCGTAGAGTATTTGAACATCTTGGTCTACGCACGGCTCAATGTAGCCTTAAAAGTATTAAAGGAGGGGGGAAATAGGGAGTTTTTCAATATCCACCACATCTTGGCACTTTGCCGAATACCACTTCATAAACGTTGAACACGCAATATTAAAGGTAGCCATTACTATTTTTTCTACGCGGGAGAATACACGTCTGAGCTCAAGGGTATGCAGAGGTCAACTGAGCACGCAGGGATAGAGATATGCTCAGGTAGTGGCAGGAGTCACGTTGCCGATCTTACAGTGGGCGGAGCTTAGCTTTTTACTGTACACACACAACACGCACGCAAAAGGAGAAAATGAAACCTTAATTGAAACAAATATACGTGATAAATAAACAT
Source organism: Bathynomus jamesi (assembly GCA_023014485.1). Lineage (NCBI taxonomy): Eukaryota > Metazoa > Arthropoda > Malacostraca > Isopoda > Cirolanidae > Bathynomus > Bathynomus jamesi. The sequence goes on along the minus strand of JAJOZX010000044.1, from coordinate 2,324,831 downwards.
ATCAAAACATATATATAAATACAATCAAGGATTAAGGTAGCCAAAGGGTACGGTATCATAGGTACCAGGCACCTGGTAACGCTTCCTATAGGTGTTACGGCATACCTTCGTGCCCCTAAGTTCCTTCACACACCCCAGTTTCTGCGCCCGAAAATTGTGGTCCCCACAGTCAGTTGGGTGGTGGTCACCCTCATCTTCCAAGCACACTAGTTCCTTCAACGAGTCAAAGTTAACGACTCGACGGTTCGCATGGTTAAGCGTGATACCCTTAGCCTTCACGATATACTTCATCATCCCCCTACCCTCACCCGTACCCCATAGGTTTTTGGCCCTGTTGACACAAACGAGTCTGCGTATGCACCATCACCATACTCATCCTTGATCTCAGTTAGCTCTCCGAGGAATCCCCAATAGCAGGCATGTATTCACCTCCCTCGCTGTGAATATCACGCTATCTGTGTCAGCGTACAACACCCTCCGTCCAAGAGAGTGCAATAGACCCAAAGTTGATGCGGGCGTAGGCCGTTGTGAAGCTGGCTACAGGTATGTTTGTAACCCGTGAGGTATCTGTGGCCAGTTCGGTGATATGTACTTTATTATGTAAGTATTACCTACATTCACGATCTCCATAACCTCTTTATCGGGAGCGTTGGCATAATCCCAGACTTCACTATAACTTTGTGCCAAATGACGTTCCCTTTGCCGGTATTCTGTGCAAATTTCCCCAAAGACTGTTTAGGCACAACTTTGCACTAAAGCGCTTGCCAGGATTCTTAACAATTTGGGATCGGTCAAGCTGTATACCTTCATGGGCACGGTAACGCTGAATATAAGCCGTTTTTTCATCTTCGGTATCAACCCCTCGCGATATCCTGATGCTTCTACTTATCCTTCAAAAAAGCGTTTATATGGTGTGAAAAGGTTGGGTAGCTTCTGAAACCTCCACACCTCATGTATCTTCAATATTCTATACCCATGGCGAACGGCTAGGGCCAGCTCAGGGCTTGTATATACACCTCTGATCTTACGCTGGTGGGTTGTATGGTCACAATCACCGTTGTTCTCTCTTCACGCACAGGGGAAACATGAGCTTGTGATCTATAACGACGGGTAAGATCGGCATCCATAAATCGCGAGGGGGAGCACGTCTACGAAAGAGTCCAAAGTAGCGCTCATTCAAGTTAGCTGAAAACTCCTCGATGGTTGGTATGGTGGGACCCACCATTTTTTCAGTGCACCTACGGGGTACGGATTGTTCTTCATCACGTAGGGGTATAAAGACAGAAGTCGTAGTAGTGGAGTTTCACGCCCTCCGTAGGCGGAAAGTATAGCTTGAATGGGTTTGTGCGCCCTCCAAACAAGCTGTCACCGCATTTGAGGGGTCCAACACCATTGAACGTTTGATGGCCTTATTTCTTCACGGTACTGGGCATCTGTTTCCATCCGTGCATCATACTCATGCTCCCACACGAGGTTCGGCGGGATCTTCCATAAAGGTCCCCTGTGACGGCACATTCAGGCGCGGGCATCCATGCCAGCAGCCGTTAAAGGAATACACAGTCTTCTCACCAGTGGCTGGATCCTCACTTAGGCCGTCAACCCAAAAAACACGACCATTGACCTTAACGGGTACTTCACCCGTGTTGCGGGCATGTTTTATGTATACCCCGGTCTGTTGCTGTAGGTGTATGAGCCAGTAAATAGCCTTGTGCCCATAACTGCGGGGTTGTTTCTGTGAATGATTGCTAAGGTGTCTTTAGGCATGAAGTTATTCTTGAACACTGTAAAACATAATGAGCGATCGTGGTCGCGACTTGCAGCGGATCGCATTTGAAACGGGTTATGTACATCCTTCTAAAGGCTTGAAAGCATACTCTAAGTACACGTACGTCATTCATGCAATAACGTTCACATTCATCGGCTATATTGTATGGATTAGTTTTATTAAAACTGTTGTAGTAGCGGTCAAAATCTTCACGCTCACTATCACTCATGTTGGTGGAGTTAAAGTAATGTTTGGGTAGAGGTAGTCCTATGTAATTCAAAGTTTCGTTAGTGAGGAATGTGTAAGGAAATACCCTTTTGAAACTTCAGCGGCTGAGCCCATGACCTTTGGCAGCTTTGCTAATTTACAAGGTGTGAACAGCAGGGTGTCTTTAAACTGTACTTTACCTCTCATCTGCATCTGTATTAGTTTGTTGCCTCTTTTCAAGGGATCACCTGTAAGTATCGCAGACGACTCGTGTTCAAGCATCTCCTTATAAAGGAACTGTGTGTCAAATTTCGCCCGTTATGGGCAAGAATATATACAGTCATTTTTTTGAACTTGTCCGCTAATTTGACAATATAGGATACAAAGAGTTTCACAGGGCTGTCGTGTGCATTCTTTTTAAAAACGTTTGTCCGTTTACCACATTTGTGGCACTCATCACACTCGAACTCCATGCACTCATCACAGATAGTCTGACTTACAAGTAAATGTGGAATGACCTTTTCGGTTTCAGCGTTCGTGTAAGTTTCCATATCGTAGTACACGGTTATACAAGGGCTATTTTTAGGCTTAGCATCTTTCATATAACATACATGCTTCACTCCATCCGCCTTATATTTTTCATGACATGTAGAACAGTGAATTTCATCGCATTTATGTTTGAAATTCCCCCAATTATCCATCATGTGAAATACCGCACTTACAAATCCTCATTTTCCTGCAAGTGCCATTTGATTTATGGAGTTCAAAGCATTTATTATTGAAAAATGTACGTCTACACACATTACATTCCCTCTTCTCGGTTTCAACTACCGACTTTCACATTTGGGGCTTTTACACTGCTCACATACCATGTAGCAATCCTTACAATGTTTCACCATATCATCAGCAAACTCGAGACAACCCTTACACAAATCATGATGCCTTCCATATTTTCGACTTTTATCATAACTGGCGTAGAGAGCCCTTATGTTACGGATGGGGAGATACGATGTTCCTGACAATCCTAAAATAAGTAGAGGTCTTGTACGATCTCTCACGCTGCTTTTAAAAATACACAGTCCTACGACGATCATCCATTCCAAATACGACTATACGTGCATTCATTTCCTGCTCGGCCCTTCTCAGTTCTTCAGGACCCATATTACACTCAAACTCAAGCTTACAATCTGAAGCCAGTTTACGGGCACGCTGCACAACCGTGGGCAGCCAAATTTTTGCGTCCAAGTATTTAGCACAGTGAACATATGAGCTAAAATTATTGCTATAAAACCACAACCACGATCGACGTTTAAATGCTTTCTGTAAATAACCGGAGAATTGAAATTAAGAGTATAAGGTGTGGCACTATGACCCGCAACCCGGAATACTCTGTCAATATCTACCATGAAGTTGTCCATATTGAAGGATGTACCACTTTGAGAGGCTTGCATTATACGGCCCAAGATATATTCTATATCTACAGCCGCCAAACGTCTGAACGGTATTACCACCCAAAAATCGTCCCCCTCATCTGACCCGAACCTGAAGGATAACCTCGTCCGGACTTCACGTTCGTCGCGGTTCTGAAGGGCAAACTCCACAATACGTTCAACTACGCGCTGCAGTCCGTTGGTATACAGGGATCCAGGGTCAACCCTGACCACGTACCGATTTCTAGTCAGGGCAGGGGTAGGGGTAGCGGTCCGCAGCAACTCGAATGTTATACCATCCTCCACAGTATGAGAAACTGTTGTGGGAGAAGTACCCGGAACTGAACAATGGAGCATATTTGAGGAAGGTACTATTGTGGGGGTTGTGTCGTAAGACGTTCAGGTTTGGGGATCTATTACTGGGGTTCTGAAAAGCGGAGCAATCCTGGCACGCTTTATACCTGACGTGGAGGGTTCTTCATCATGCTTCCGCTTTGAAGTGTCGCATGCTACAGGTGTCGCTGGTGAGGGTTCGTCAGCGGGGAAGGGTTTTGTAGCTACACGGTCATCGGGTTTGTCTGTGATATCGATGATGGGGTGCTGTACATCGTCGTCATTCACGGTTCTGTGGAAAAAAAAAAAAAAATATAAGGAACAGCACTCAAAATTTGTAATATTTTGTAAATTACCCACTTAGGGATGTGACGTTAGAGATGGAATCTGTAGAAAAATTCAGGTTCCCAAGCCCCTCCACATGTATTTTATCTGGCCCTACAGGATGTGGAAGGGGGAGATGTTCTCAAAATTTGTGCATAAAGTAATATGGTGCTCTTCGACGTATCAGTCAGTGTTCAACGAGTACCAAGATGAAATTTTGTTCCACAAGGGTGTCTATGACGTTAATTCGTTAAAAGGTAATGAGCATAGTCATTGTAATTGACGATCTCATGTTGGAAATGGATAAAACGTTTGCAGAGACATTTACAGTGTTCTTCCACCATCTTAACATAAGCGTATTCTTCATCAACCAGAATCTATTTTTCAAAAATAGATAGATGCGCGATGTGTCGCTAAATACACAATATCTAGTCTTATTCGCACAACGTAGAGATGTGTCACAAATTGGGGTATTAGCCAATCAAATGTTTAGGGTGCTTCTTAGAAAGAATATATTCCCAAGCGAACCTAAAACAGTGTATATTCCAGAATGACAAATAGACGGAAGAAATATCGTGAATTAATAAAAATCTACCGACGATTGCCCCCGGCACTGCAACAGATGTTTGCTAAAAATATCGACTCTGACATTTTAAAATGCATCTGTGAAATCTGTCTTAATGTTATAAAATGTAATGTGCCAATGAAACCCTCTCAGAATGCTCGCTTACGTCGTTACAAGAACATAATACGAGCGCTCGCTCATAGAAGTCAAACTGTAAAAGCGAATTATTGTACAAAGAGGAGGATCATTCCTACCCATCTTATTTTCAGCTTTGGGTCCTTTACTGACTAGATTAATATAATGAGGAAGGTGGTTGTGATTCCGCACGAGGTGTATGCTTCATTGCAAAGTTCAAAGATTCCATACACGGCTCAAGAACCCAGTAAAAGTAGGCTTAAAAGAATGGAAAGCGAGAAGCTAGCCATATTAAACAGTGAAAAGTCATCTGATGAGAAAAGACTTGTACCAAGAGGCTTTGCAGAAATTTCTTCATGAGTACGAAGATTATAAGCATCCTACAGAGCCCCGTGGTTATTAGGCACAGCGCGAGTAGCGCTGAGAATGGCGACACAGGACCTGGCCCCGACGTTAGAGATGACCAACCAAAGAACAACGGAACACAACACATCGAACATGTACTAAAAAATAGTCTCCCACATACATTGAGGAATAAAGGCTTAAATCCTTATATTCTATTGAGTGAGGACCCCATCATACAGTGGGCCGATACAGGCGAGGTCATTGTTAAAGGAACAAGGGTACAAGGATCCAATATCGTTGATATTGTTCATGATCTGGTGAGAAAGTGGGACAGACCCTCACCAACAGGATGGAAGCATATTAAAGCAAGACTACAACAAATAAATGTCCCCATAAACATTGATTGGTAATCTGGTTAGGTTAAAAGACCTGGATCAAGTCTCGCATGTGTCACAACTGAGTACGCCATCGCCCCCAGCAGCAGCGTCTCTGAAGAAGAGAAAGAAGAGAACAAACAGCCAACCTTATCCACGTGTCTCTAAAATACGCAAATGGCTAACATAGTAAGTAAACGCTATTATGACATTTCTAACCCCGCCTCCTATGGTGGCGTTAATAGACTAAACAGAGGTGTTTACAGTGTAGGGAAAAAAGATGTTGAGCGGTTTTTGCGGGAACAGGATGCTTATACACTTCATAACCCAGTGAGAAAAAGGTCTAAAACGGCCAAGACAACCGCGGATTCGATTGACTCTATTTGGCAAGCGGATTTAACAGACATGCAAAGATATTCAGTGTATAATGACGGATACCGCTACATCCTATTCATAATAGATGTATTCTCTAGATATATGTGGCTAATTCCCCTGAAAAATAAATCGCCTGAAACATTTGCTAAAGCGACCAAAACGTTGATGTTAAAAGAAGAAAGGGTTCCTGGCTATTTTTTTTTACGGATATGGGGTGAGAAATTTATAGGTCGCGCTTTTCAGAACATGCTGACAGAGTTTAATATTAGTTTCTACACTAGCAGTTCTATACATAAGGCCTCTTTAGCTGAAAGAGTTCAACGTACCATAAAGGAGCGCATGCATCGCTATTTTACACATAAAAAACATACAGATATATAAACGTGCTACAAAATAAAGGGTACAAAACTCTGCAAGCCAAACAGATGACACCAAACCCACAAGTCAGCGATCTTGGAGTAATAATGTCGTCGGATGCAGAATTCAGAGAGCACTATAACATTAAAATTACAACGGCTAGAAAAATAATGGGAATTATCTGGAGGAGCTTTCGCAGCAGAAAAGCAAACATCATGCTCAACTTATGGAAGAGTCCACAAGAAATTTAGAATATATTTTATGATCTTAGGATCGCTAATCTCCTAAAGACTCTAGACCCCTTAATTAACTACGACTAAAAAAAAAAATTGTGCGGGTGTTTAGATATTCCTTTTGGTATTTCCGGACTCTTGTTTCCTATTTTCAGGTCACTAATCCATAATTCCTTTCAGACTTTTCTGCTTACCTATTTAATTGGGAAGTTAATTTTAATTTTTCATGAGAACTTTTTCTAGATATGGCCCCTAACCAACGCGAGTGTTTCGACTGTGGTCGAAAATTTCTTTAGTACTTTTCTACCGATCTCTCTTCTAACCCTTTAGTTTGTAGATTTTGCAGTAAACCAACAAAAACTACGAAATGAGATGATTTCAGCAAGAGACGAACTTCGTAAAAGTAGGAGGGAGACGAATATGTGGAGAGAGGAATTTATGCTTTAGTAGTAAAGTCCAACTCGCTACAGGATTTTGTTTCAGAGAGTCTGGGCGCGAGGTCTCATACAGAACGGAGATCGCGCGAAGATTACGACGAATCCCCAACCAGTCCTACTTCCCTCCCCCTTTTCCCCTTTGAGAGATCGACCGTTTGAGGCAGTTTGAAATGTGGCCCGACCTAGTCAACATAAACTTTGGTTAAGAATAGTTACAACTAATAGATTTTATCTTAGATCCAGAGCAGAATGACACGCAGGAAATTAGGTTGGTAGAGATTCCATTATTCGAGGGCAGTTCAAGTTCTGCGGCAGGAACCCAACTCAGAGAAGCAGGTATTACTGTCCTGGAGCCCGTGTTGACGACATCGCGGACTTCATAGACGAGTTTGGTAAAGATGCATGCTGATGATAGTATGATATTTATGGTGTATTTTGGGACTAACGATGTTAATATTTATAGGTCAGAAGAGCTAATAGAGAAATACAAGCGACTGAACTAATAAATTAATTTTTTCAGGAATTCTGCCGAGAATAGCAGGATCCGACAACATTTTCAGCAGAACTAACTACATGAATAGTATTCTTAAGTTCCCTTGCCAACAGAAAACTTGAATTCGTCGATTTGTTGGGGTAATTTTTCTAATAAAAGGATTTATTTTACGTGGTGGTCTTCACCTGAATGGGCGTGGGAGCAGCTCGTCTTGGTGGACTATTATATAGTTCTGCGATGACTTTTCAGGCAAAAATGGCGTAATTCCTACGCCGACAAAAAACGGCGTAACTCCTACGAAATCGACCAGCCTAACATAAATTTTCCTTACAGTGAACAACCACCTCAACGAAGGACCCCGAGATTCTACTGCGGTACTCAAAATTTTATAAATGTATTTTATATAAATGCTCGAAGTTTAATATTTAAATTTGATGAACCACTAAGTATTGTCCGTCACCAAATATTTGAGGTTGTAGCAATTACTGACTCCTGGTTCAGGGTTGGCACAAACCCAGCGAAAACCCGAAAACCCAGCAAAAACCCAACTACCCAGCAGAAAACCAGTTGGGTTTTTTGCTTGGTTTTTTGGTTTTTGCTGGGTTTTTGCCAACACTGTCCTGGTTAGATACGGAGAGTAGAGATTTTCTTGAAGAATATCATATTCCTGGTTATGAGATGTTTAATAGAATAGAAAAAAGGGGTGGTGGTACAGTATTATACGTTCGGTCACACGTAAAACCCATAATTAGAAACATTACAGAAATTGATAATATAAATGCGACGTTTGTTGAAATCAAAGGCAACTCAAGAAAGAAATTAATTATAGGTTTAGTATATAGGCCTCCATCAGCGGCAGAACGTTTGCAGATTGAAGAAGATATTAATAAATTACTCGAGTTGGCAGAAATTTAGCAAACGAACTTTAATATACGTAAATGTAAAACATTGCATATCGTTAGAAACAATGTTAAAGAACAGTATTTTATACTCCAGGGACTACTGTCGCCGACACATTTAAACCGAGTAAGCAATGTATCGAAGCGGTTAGAAAAGCAAATAGAATCTTAGGATTTATTGATAGATCATTTGAATTTAAGTCGGAGAAAACAATGCTAACATTATACGATTTCTTAGTACGCCTCCACCTGCAATACTGGATTCATTTCTGGTCCCCATACTTACGACAGGATATAGATAGAATGCAGAGAGTGCATCGACGGTAGTAGTATGCCCGCAAAAGAGAGAGAGTGCAGAGCAATTGCAATGTAAGCTATAGGTCTAATGTGGTGTGACAATTCACACCATAGCTTTTATTTTAATCCTGAAAACCGTAATTACAAGTATAATCTCGGCCATACCTTCAGACACATAAATGTTTTATATATATATATACGAGGGTAATTCAATAAGTATCCGCACTTTTTATTTTCACAATTTTATTTTCACATCTGATAGATTATAAATACATCACTTCTCAACATAGTCTCCCTGTTTCTCAATACACTTAGTCCAGCGATCTACAAGCTTCCTAATGCCATCACAAATGAATGTTTGTGGCTGTGTGTGTAGCCAGTCATGCACCGCCTCCTTCAGGTCATCGTCGCCTTGGAATCGCTGACCTCTCAAAGCGTCTTTTAGTGGTCCAAACAGGTAAAAATCCGAAGGTGCATGTCTGGACTGTAGGGTGGATGGTCGAGAACTTCAAATTTAAGTTCTTGAAGGCATTTTCTAGTCTGTGCAGTGGTATGAGAGCGCGCATTGTCGTGTAACAGAATAACACCTTCCGACAATCTCCCTCTCCGTTTTGTGCGAATTGCTTGCTTTAACTCATTCCGAAGCATGTCAGAATACGATGCACTTGTTACTGTAGTTCCACGTTCTAGATAATGTTCAAGGATAGGGCCTCGTGTATCCCAAAACAGTGTTAGCATAACTTTACCTGCTGACAGCTGCGCTTTGAACTTCCTTGCAACGGGAGATGTTGGATGGTTCCATTGCATGCTCTGTCGTATGCTTTCTGGTTCATAGTGATGGATCCAGGTTTCATCTCCAGTGATAATGCGCTCCAAAACGTTTTCACCTTCATTATGATACCGCGCCAAAAGACAAGAGCAGACGTCCATACGATTACGCTTGTGCTCTTTTGTCAACTGTTTGTGCACCCATCTTGCACAAACCTTGTGAAAGCCAAGAATGTCATGAACTATCGAATAGGCTGACCCTTGAGTGATGTCTAATGAAGATGCAATTTTTTTTATTGTTAACCTTCTGTCATCGAAAATCATGGCTCTGGCTTCTTCCTGCTTGTTACCACTGGTTGATGTTGACGGTCGTCCTGAGCGCTGAGCATCTGTCACACATGTCCCACCTTGAACATTTGAATCCACTCGTACACACTTCGCCGTGGTAACGCATTATTCCCATACTGAGCACATAAACGCGTGTGGATTTCAGCTCCTTTCACACCTTCTGCCCACAAAAAACGAACCACGGATCTCTGTTCTTCCAGAATACAAACTGAAAGCGGCGCAGCCATGCTCACTACTCGTACGATATGTGACAGCTACTTCTTCTTCTTCTTCCGCAGCTTATTATCCCATCTTTACATGGGGTCGCTGGTTTTGGTTCGTCTTCTCCACTCTCCTCTGTCGTATACTACGTCCTCCTCCAAGTCCTTCTCCCTGATGTCCGCCACCCCACAGTCCCTCCATCTCGTCTTCGGTCTTCCTCTTCTTCTTCGTCCCGGCAACTCCATCTCCAGCACTCTGCGCCCCACATACTTCTCCCCTCTTCTCCTGACGTGTCCATACCACCTCAGCCTGGCCTCCTGCACCTTCTTAGATGCTTCCGCCACCTTCACTGTTCCTCTTATATGCTCATTTCTGACCCTATCCTCCTCGTCACTCCACACATCCATCTCAACATCTTCATTTCAGCCACATCGATTTTTCTTTCATTGCTCTTCTTCATTGGCACAGTCTCCATTCCATACAACATTGCCGGCCTCACCACTGTTTTCAATACCTTTCCCTTCAGTTTCACTGGGACCCTCTTATCACAGAGCACCCCTGATACGTCTCTCCAGTTCTTCCACCCCGACTGTATTCTACAGTTTATCTCTCTCTCTGCTCCCCCCTCTGCATCCACTGTTGACCCCAAGTATTTAAAATACTCCACCGTCTTAACACGCTCTCCACTCAATGTCACTTCCCCTCCTCGGTCCTGCTGCACATCACATCTCATATATTCGGTCTTCTTTCGGCTAATTCTCATTCCCCTACTTTCCAACGCCTCTCTCCAATTTTCCAACTGCTGCTCCACCTCCTCTTTCGTCTCCCCACTCAACACAACATCGTCTGCATACATCATGCACCACGGCGCCTCCCCTCTAATCCTGTCCGTCAACACATCGAATACCACATTGAAAAGGAAGGGGCTCAAAGCTGATCCTTGGTGCAGACCAACTTCCACCCCAAAGCTCTCTGACACACCCACGCTACTCCTCACCTTAGTTGTTACTCCCCTGTACATCCCCTTGATCAGTTTCACAAACTTCTCCGGTACCATCTTTTCCCTTAAGCATCTCCAAACTTCCTGCCGTGGTATCCTATCATATGCCTTCTCCAAGTCAATAAAAACCATGTGCAACGCCTTCTGACCCTCTCTGTACCTCTCTGTACCTCTCTGATATGTGACAGCTACAAGTAACCTAAATAAGCCTATACTGTTGCTAGCCTAAATAAGCCTATAGATCTCAGTTTGGCTCGATATTACGAGTATATATTATATATACTATACTATCACTAAAATAAAAAGTGCGGATACTTATTGTAGTACCCTCGTACATACTGAAAAACTGCGGCGCACTCACATTAAACAGCGTAATCAGCGGAAAAGTACGTCATTGGACAGCGATTTTTTTTTAAAATAGAGAGCGACTGTACCACTTTGATTCGTTGGGGGGGGTACTCTTGGAATGACCCCATTATTATAAAATTTCTCATTCAGCTGCAAATTCCGCAAATAATGTGGAATCCATATCGTATCAAAGGAATATTCAGCAAAGTATGTGGTCAGTATTGCCTATGTTTTTTTCTCTCTCTTTTTCCGAATTCCTAAAATTATTCGAATTCTGTATCCCAGAAACTAATGACAATTTTGTATGCACACAAATAAATAGACGATTTCAGTTTGTAGTCAAAAACACTCGTTGTATTTTGTGAAATGCGAATTTATATAATATATATATATATATATATATATATATAAATATATATATATATAATTATGCGGGTTGCTTCTACAGAGCTTCAATTTAATATTTAGGAGAAATCCATGACAAGGAGAAATGTAAATGCCATAAAAGTCTTCTTATTGCGCACGTTTCGAGCAATACGCTCATCTTCAGGCTGTTTAATAACAATGTGAAATTAAAATCATATTGAATGAAAAACAAAACAGAAAATTTCTATAACCTATTCGTAAGACAAATTTTAAAAGACTGAGAAAAGAGGGTTAAATTCTAAGTTATACAGATTTACATATAAAATTAAGAAGTTATTTTAAATACATGTAGTAAATGTGAAATTAATACACTGGAAAAATTACCAATAGTACACTGGAACAATGGAGCTATCTACCTTACACAGCAGTATCCGAGGCCGACTAATTTGAGCAGAGGCAGAGGCAGAGGCAAGGAACGGGAAACACGAAAGATGGCGAGGGAGATAGGGGAAGGAGGATTATAAGGAATTGGGGGAAGGAGGAGGATCATAGCAAATTGAGAGGGACGACGATGAGTCAACATTCAGACTAGGGGACAATGCTTTAATGAAAAGGGATTCTAAAATTCTTAGTGAGTTGGGACAAGTATTACAACCAAGAATTTTAAAATTGTCTAAAGTGAAGGATCGAACCCCTGACTCGTTGCGTACGGTGTTGTATATTTATTTACC